>VXBH01002346.1:90338-105830 GCA_013400035.1 Rynchops niger | reverse complement strand
TTTTTTTTTTTTTGAGGGAGCTAGGTGTATAAGTGTGAAAGGAAGGTTACACAATAGTCACAAAGATGTACAGGGAGGGCAACAAGAAGCCCTAAAAATAGACAGTGTCTATGACATGACCCAGAAAGACTCCCAAAGCTGGAAGCTTGGTTCAGATACAGTAAGTAATACTATCTTTCTGCAAGCAGATTTTTTTTTTTTTGTAGGTGATTACGAGTGTGATTTATGGAAATATATTAATTTTATTGCATTTAGTTCACAGCTTTGAACTAGTCTATGTTTTCTCTATTTATAGTTTGAGACAAAGATCTAGCATATCAAATAGGCTAAATCAAGCACATACAGTAATACAAAGATGAAAGAGTAATATTGACTGTACACTTTCTGTAATGGCCATATCTGACATGCTTCTCTTCCATTTGTTGTTGTTTAGCTGCCATTTAAGTGCTCTCTAAACCAGCTAAGGCTATTAAGCATTCACTGAAGACAGTCAATGACTGCAAAATTCAACAAGATACAATTCTGACGAGAGCAATTAAACAAAGAAGTACAAAATTGGATGAGAATGGAGCCGGAGTCCATGAGGTTCACAAATAGCTGAACTGCAAAATCATTATGATAAAATCCACTGTCATGCTAGAAAGTTCCCACAAAAAACCGTACCTCAGTAAAACTTTAGTTGTTTAAGTAAAAACCTGTTTCAAAAATAAAACTCTAGGAAACATTACCTTACTACTTGCTACAGCAATCTGAGAACATAAACGTCACCATGAAAGATTTAGTAAAGCTTGCATACTTCCACTACCACACTTTCTTAATTTAAAACCCAACTCTCCACTCACACAAATGTGTACTATTTTTCTACTGCACCCACACGCTGGCAAGATCTCGTAAGTCTTGCAAAAGTAGTCTATTTCAAGACCTATATGGAGGCTTAATCATCTTTTCCTTTTTAAGTGCTGACTTACTTATTCTATTCTCTTCTACAAGACTCCTTATGCATTTCCTCGCAAGAATGTAGTACCATCCTAAATTCTCAATACCAAAACTTTTGAGCATACCAGGCTTCCTTAACTTTCTTCTCAAGATACCGGAATTTAAAAAAAAAAAAAAAAATGTATCCCAAAGCTATAGCTTTGAAGGCTTGGAAAGAATCCTGCACCCATATATCTACACATGTAGATAGGTATCTGTAGATCTATGTGTACAGATAGAGATACGTAGATATCAACATACATGTGAATATAGATACATATAAACCTTCTTGGTAGCTTGAACAAGATATATAAAGGAAAATTTTCTGCCTTTGCAAGATATTATTTTCCTCTTCCATCCTCTTAGCTTCATTCACCTGTTTTCTCTGATGCTCATTAAAACTGTAACTCAGTAAGAACCGTAAGTTCCTAAGAGTAGTAATTGTTCTGTTTTTTTGCACTTGTGCAGAACATCGTTCACATATTCTTTGAGATCACAATTCAGAGTGGATTCACCAGTAGAAGTCCTGATTGGCAGTGAGGGCCTTTTTGGGCTCCTACATGTGATCAATTCTCCATGTGAATTTTATCTTTTGGGGAGTGGGCAGAAAGGTGGAAAACTGCATTTTCTTGTTTTTTCTTGTGAAAGACAATTCTCAGTTCTTTTAGGTATGGGTTCCCTCTTTCCTGCAGCTGGTATCAGAATAGCACACAAAACCTCATGAAACAGGAAATACAAATGGGAACACAGAAGCAAAAAGAAAAACAATTTAATTACAGATACATTTCTCCTATCTGCTGGGCAACACCAGTGGTAGTGAAGAGAGTGAGAATGTGTGAAACAACCCTGCAGACAACAATGCCATTGAAGAAGGAGGAGGAGGAGCAGGTGCTTCAGGTGCCGGAGCAGAGATTCCCCTGCAGCCCATGGTGAAGACCACAGTGAGGCAGGCTGTCCCCCTGCAGCCCATGAAGGTCAACAGATATCTACCTGCAGCCTGTGTAGGACCCCATGCTAGAGCAGGTGGATGAGCCCAAAGAAGGCTGTGACCCCATGGGAAGCCCACGCTGGAGCAGGATCCTGACAGACCTGTGAATCCATGGAGAGAGGAGCCCATGTTGGAGCAGGTTTTCTGGCAGGACTTGTGACCCTGTGGATGGACCCATGCTAGAGCACTCCATTACTGAAGGACTGAGCCCTGTGAAAGTGTCCCACACTGGAGCATTTAGTGAAGAACTGCAGCCTGTGTGAAGGGGTCAAGTTGGAGAAATTCATGGAGAACTGTCTCCCGTGGATGGGACCCCATGCTGGAGCAGGGGAAGAGTGTGAGGAGTCTTCCCCTTGAGGAAGGAATGGTAGAGACAATGTGTGATGAACTGCCCACAACCCCCATTCCCCCTCACCTTGTGCTGCTTGGGGGGCTGGAGTTAGAGAAAGTCGGGAGTGAAGTTGAGCCTGGGAAGAAGGGAGGGGTGGGGGAAAGGTGTTCTAAGATTTATTTTTTATTTCTCATTATCCTACTCTGATTTGGTTGGTAATAACTTAAATTAATGTCCCCAAATCAAATCTGGTTTGCCCATGATGGTAACTGGCGAGTGATCTCTCCCTGTCTTTATCTCGACCTACGAACCTTTTGTTATATTTTGTCTTTCCTGTCCAGCTGAAGAGGTGGAGTAATAGACTGTCTTTGGTGGCCACCTGGCATCCAGCCAGGGTAAACCCACCACGTTACCCACGTTACATTCTTCATCACGGTATCATATCACATACAATCATAAAATGGTTTGGGTTGGAAGGGACCTTCAAAGATCGTCTAGTTCCAATGCCCTGTCATATGTAGAGACATCTTTCATTAGATCAGGCTCCATCCCACCTGACCTTGAATACTTCCAGGGATGGGGCATCCATGGCTTCTTTGGGGAACCTGTTCCAGTGTCTCAAAACCCTCATTGTAAAAAATTTCTTCCTTATATCTAATGTAAATCTACCCTCTTTTGTTTTAAAACTGCTGCCTGTCATTACAGGCCCTGGTAAAAAGTGTCTCTCCATCTTTCTTATAAGACCCTTTTAAGTATTGAAAGGCCACAATAAGCTTTCCCCAGAGCCTTCTCCAGTCTGAACAGCCTGAACTCTCTCAGTCTTTCCTCACAGGAGAGGTGTTCCAGCCCTCTGATCATTTACATGGGCCTCCTCTAGACCTGCTTTGACAGGTCCATGGCTTTCTTGTGCTGGGGGCCCCAGAACTGGATGCAGTACTCCAGGTGGGGTCTCACCAGAGCAGAGCAGAGGGGCAGAACCACCTCCCTCGACCTGCTGGCCACACTTCTTTTGATGCAGCCCAGGATATGGTTGGCCTTCTGGGCTGTAAGTGCACATTTCTGGCTCATGTCCAATTTTTTATCTACCAGTATTCCCAAGTCCTTCTCTGCAAGACTGTTCTCAATCCATTCATTCCTCAGTCTGTATTGATACTGGGGATTGCCCTGACTCAGGTGCATGTCCTTGCACTTGACCTTGTTGAACGTCATGAGGTTCTCACAGGCCCACTCCTCAAGCTTGTTACTGTTCTTCTGGATGGCATCCCTTCCCTCAAGTGAATCAACTGCACCACTTAGCTTGGTGTCATCTGCAAACTTGCTGAGGGTGAACTTACTACCACTGTCCATGTCATTAACAAAGATATTGAATAGTGTTGGTACCAATATCTGAGGGACACCACTTGTAACTGATCTCCATTTGGACATTAAGCCATTGACTGTAACTCTGGATGTGGCTGTCCAGTCAGTTCCTTATCCATCGAATAGTACACCCATCAAATCCTTACCTCTCCTGTTTAGCAACAAGGATGTTTTGTAGAACCTTTTCAAAGGCCTCACAGAAGTCTAGGTAGATGACCACTTATAGAAGTCAACAAAGGTGATAATAAAGATAACTAGTATATGTATGAATAATATATCTGTTGCTATTGCAGAATTATTATGTATCCCTCAAGCTGCAAACTTCCAGAATTCTGAAGTAGATACTGATAAATAATATTCTGTGACCCATCATCCTCTTGATTTTTCACACTTTTTTTCACTCTTGTTATCCCTTTGTGTTAGAAGATGCTCATACACAGCTACAAAAAAAAAATACCTATTATTTCTGTCTTCAATACGTTATCTTTTTCTGATCTCTCTCAAAAGCCTCCTGTTGCAAAGATTACAAAAGTTCCACTGCTACTAGATCATGCAAACTGAGACCTCCACAATCTTATATTCAATTTACATTATTTATCCACGCTCATATGCTTCTTAATTAATTACTTTTTGTTGAGACAAATTTTATATGAAACATAGATTAATTTTAGCACTTACTTTAACTAGAATTAAAGCACATCATATAGATTTTAAGACATGTATGATTAATGTAAGAAAGTGCACCTTAAAGTCTAAATAAAAAAGATTACATTATTTCAAAATATTAGCATTAACTATTTTCTCAGTTATTTTTAAGATACAAATAAAAGGTACATTTTAATAATATTCATTCTTTACCTTGTCCTAAAGTTTGCAGGATGAGGATGCCCATCATATAATGACAAATAATCATATTCTTCTTCTAAAGCAAAAGACTGAAAGACGATCTGTATTCTGTTTCTTTCTTCTGCTATTATAACCCATGTACAGTTTGCACCATTTGGATATCCATATGGGAAACCAGGGCTTTCTATAGTGCCGTTAAGTCCTTTTAAAGTTCCACCACAGGTATAAATAAATCCTAAAAAAAAAAACCAAAAACAAAAACAAACAAGAATACAGAAGTTAGCAATCCCTTTTTACATCAACCTTCAATAAAGTATGTCATTGGAATTCATGATTTCTAAAAAATTATCAAACTACTTCTTTGCAAGTACTGCATTTAGAAAGGTAAAGCCCATGTTTTAATACAAATCCTGACCACTTAATGCAAAACAACCCCACCCACCTAACAAATGTGTTTTCCATACTGTTTATGTAAAGACATACGGTAGCATCTTTGCAAATAAATATATAAACAACATCTACGACTAAATTTGGTTGCTTATGAAGCAGAGTATTTGCATCGACTCCCTTTTTGTTTGTAAACAGGAAGAAAAGCAGCCAGAGCAAAGTAAATGAGTCTTCTTTTGGAGCAGGTGTGATATGGATTAGATATATTAACACTCTGCTGCCCTTCCCCAGATTTTGGGACTGGAAGAGGCTGAAAGGCTGTTTATTATGATCAAGGATTTTCAATCAATAATTCTGGTTTATGAAAACTGTGGGCTTAAAGACTCAATGTGAATAGCCGTTTGTTGCATATTATCTCATGTAAATAACTGCATTGTGCATTTGTAACCAGAAAGGACTTAGTAAGCTTTTCTATATTTAAATAAACTGTTAAGATGAACAGCTTACATCTTTTGACTGACCCCAAGTGGGTGTTGTGGTTTATACCCAGTAGCCAGCTAAGCCACATATAGCCACTCACTCACTCCCCACCAGTGGGATGGGGGAGAGAATCAGAAAGGTTAAAAGTGAGAAAATGTGGGTGTTGAGTTAAAGACAGTGTAATAGGTAGATCAAAAGCTGCGCAGGTCAGCAAAGCAGAATAAGGAATTAATTGGCTACTTGTAGCCAGTACCTAAAGGGGGCCTACAGGAAAGATGGGGAGGGACTCTTTATCAGGGAGTATAGTGATAGGGCAAGGGATAATGGTTTCAAGCTGCAAGAGGGGAGATTTAGATTAGATATTAGGAAGAAATTCTTTACTGGGAGAGTGGTGAGAGTGGAACAGGTTACCCAGAGAAGCTGTGGATGCCCCGATCCTGGAAGTGTTCAAGGTCGGGCTGGATGGGGCTTTAAGTAACCTGGTCTAGTGGGAGGTGTCCCTGCCCACTTGCAGAGGGGGTGGGGGTAGTNCTAGATGATCTTTAAGGTCCCTTCTAACCTGAACCATTCTATGATTCTACTTTGGCAGGGGGGTTGGAGCTAGATGATCTTTAAGGTCCCTTCTACCCTGAACCATTCTATGATTCTACTTTGGCAGGCAGGTGTTTAGCCATTTCCAGGAAAGCAGGGCTCCATCACACCCAACGGTTACATGGGAAGACAAGCACCATAGCCCTGGACGCTCCCCCTTCCTCTTTCTTTCCCTCAGCTTTTAACATTGAGCATGATGAGGTATGTTATGGAATATCCCTTAGGTCAGCTGGGGACAGCTGTTCCAGCTATGTCCGTGCCTAACTTCTTGCTCATCCCTACCCTATTTACTGGGAGGCTCAGCATGAGAAACAGAGGTGGCCCTGAAGCTGTGCAAGCACTGTTCAGCAATAACGAAAACATCCTCGTGTTATCAACACTGTTTTGATCACAACTACAAAACATAACACCATAGGATCTACTATGAATAAAATGAACCCTACCCTAGCCAAAATCAGTACAATGGGTCAAAGATGAAAGGTGGATCTGCCCATAGATCCTTTTTAATATGAATATTCCTAAATGTCTGAAATGGCCCCTACATTCAAAAGCCAAATTTCCTTGGACTATAAGCAATTTTCTTTTTATATAGAAAATCATTTTTCTGAGAAAAAAATTGAAAACAAGAATAATTATTAAAGGATTTCCCCTAACTCACTGTGTCTTGGCAGGGCAGGTCCCTTCCTATACTTTCACTCTCAGTTCTAACACTCAGTTAGAACAGTTCCTAACTCCTCTAGGTCCTTAGGATATTTTTTTTTTCCATCAGTTTTGCAGTCTGACTGTAGGTTTACATTCCCTCTCCAGGTTTTCTGCTCTCTTATTACATCAGTTTTCCTTCTTCGCCTTTTGCACCCCTGAAGCTTCTCTCCCTTAAGCGTGCTCAGAGCAAGCCCCCTCTGCTGGCAAGGGGATTTCATCAACTGAGAGAAAGCACAAAGCGCTCAGCTGCTCAGCATGCTCTCTCAGAGAAACATGATATACATTTCATAACAAACTACAAACAAACAAACCAGATGCCATCTCTTTAATTACATACACATGTATATATTTGAGCTCATTAAATCATCTTCTTTATGGCACATTCACAAGCTTGTCTTCATGTTGAGCATTTAAATGTGCAGAGACCCCTTTCTCTGAAGTACTGATCTCTTAACATTTTACACTTTGTATTGCTACACTGTAAAGTAACTTTTCTTGACAACAGAAGAGAGACACATCCAATATTTTTATCTTGGCTTTTTCATATTTAGCTCAAATGAGAAAACATGCCTCTTATGAAGTGTGATTACTCTTTTACTACAAATATATCACAGATATATAGGACATAGAGGGAATGGAGATCATCTTAGAAAGTAATTAGGGCTTTATTTGCCTCATCTGACATGTATAGCAAATTTTACCTTCTACTGCAAATTAGCTTAGAGAATTCATTTTTATATCAGTGCCTATGCACTTTCATTTGTTATCAACATTCATTGCCAGGAGTCTGTTTTATTTATGTCTTTCTGTATCTCTCTCATATATTCCAACTATTTTTAAATCTCTTTTATGTGTTATTATTTATTATTTAAGCTCAGCTGTTTTATTTAGCACTTAAAAAATCTTTTGGAATACAGTTTGTGTACAAGTCACTTTCCAAAACTAAACTATTTACTCATCATAAGATCTTCATCCTAGAAATCTATCATCTCCCACCAAATATAGTCATTGTGATAAGACTTTTAAAATTGTAAAGTGTGCATATATTTATAAAATTATTTTTTTCCCAGAAATCTCTTGCTGAGGCTTACTTCAGTTGTATTAGAGACAAAACTTAGAGAGAGAGACTTGAAAATTAAGTAACATGCACTGTGAATTTCTACGCATCTCCCCAAACCAAGTGTGAAAAGCACCATGTAAACTTTGGCTTAACATCATAATACAGCTCCATAATTCAAAACCAGTGTCACTATTGCTGTGTCTAACTCAGGATAGCTATCAATTGCATATGTTCTATTCTGTTAATTCAATGCAAGCTATAAAGAGCAACTCAAATAGTAGATCTTCTATGAACAAAATAAAATTATATTTTTCAAAAAAAAAGAACAGAGCCAAAACAACCAGTAAGTGCTTTGTGAGACGATACACTACTTACTAAAGTATGTAATGCTTCATATCGGATACAATAATTGTTACTACCCATACATATATAAAAAATATAAACTTCCATGACATAAAAGTTTCACTTACTCCTTTTATTCCATATCCAAATTCTAACAAAAAAGTATTATTCATATGCTGCAAGATGATATAACTTGGATATTTTTCAATGACAACTAGCAGAATGTAACACAGATATGCACGTGTCAGTAGATACATTTTTAATTCCAAGAATGGGAAAAACAAGCAATGAAGTTTTATAGGTCTACCCTTTTAGTCTGTAAAATAAAAACTCCTGCCAGCAGAATCCATACAACATGCACTTTAATCTCTGCTTTCATACGTTAATCCATTCTGTAATGCTCTTCACCTTGGCAAATGAACGAAACGAAAATAGACAACATGCATTAACTGACTGGTCTGATCAAATGTTGAAGACGTGCCATTTATTTTCACAAAGCAAAATCCATGCTGAAATTTCTGGTAACATATACTGTGATCTTTTTCATCTGGATTTCAGAACCAGCATGCAAAACAGAATTTACTTGCAAACTGTTTTTCATTAAAGAGAAGGTTTGATTCAAAGCATGAGATAAAGAATTTTGAAAAGCTTGAAGTTAGAATAGAAAATAAAAATACTTTCTGAAGTAAATGTGAAGATGAACACCACCACTGCAGATATTCTTTTAATAGTATGATTCAAAGTTTCCATTGTATTGTTTTCTACCAGATTTTTAAATTCAGGTGTTTAATTCTCATCAATTTTACATGGATAAATATTTCTTGAAATTATAAAACACTTCCGCTCTTCCTGATTTCAGTCATCCTTTGATTCATTGTGGAATTACAGTAAACACCAGTAACATCACTTCCTACTTAATTTATTCATTCAACTTTCATTGGCTTCTAAGAAAGCAAGTAATACTTAACGCCATATCCATACCCCTTACCCTTGGATGTCCCATAACTATACTCACTCAGTACACTACAAGATTTTCTTTCACCTTTTCTTTTCCTCCTGGCCATTCAATTATACTTTTTAACAATGTATTTCCACACCTCTTACATTCCAAGTACTCCACAACTTTTAATCACCGTTGTTTAATGTATTCTTTAATAACAGTCATCACCATAAGATAATTATACTGTGTCTGCATTGATTAACATACTCAGACATTTTTAAGTTGCTTGTGTATTTCCTTTTAAAGAGGTATTCAGTGCTTGCTAGCATTTCCTTTAAGACCAAACAGAAAATGGAAGGTGAATTGTTCACATGCTGCTTTTTTTTCTTCTGTATATTTTCTGATATCCCCATATTCTTTCATCTTTTTCACTTACACCCATCTTAAAGCACAATCAATTGTTCTCAAAGTATTCCTTAGCCATGTCATCTATGTTCATCTCTCTTTTTTGTGCAATCTACCTATTTGAAAAATTGTTCTTTTCCCTCAGATGGTGGTCTTCTTTCATTCAGAATCCATTAACTTTACTCACTTGTATTTCCTGCTCTTTGCATGTTTCTGCGACATCCTTTTTCTGTTTGTGATCTTTGACCACCTGATTTTCCCTGGCAGCAAGGAGCAGTTAATTTTCCTGATGACCATAAATCATGAAGGATTGTTCTCCTAATTCTTTCTGTTGTGCTGGATAGAGTAGAGTTGACTGTGTAGAGTTGGCTGGAAACCCTATAACAAGCTCAGTGGAACCGGTACAGAATACCACTGAAAAAGAAGCTAACACTGTAAAGTAATCATTACTGCATTTGAAGAACTTTATGGAAGTACCATTTTTCCTCCAAAGAGTAACTTCTTATCTCTGTTTCAGCCACCTTTTCTGAAAGAGGCTCAGAAATATTTTAGTGTTGTCTTCCACTTGTCTCAGCTGTGAAAACTGGAAAAGGGAAAAAAGATTCTGCCCGCTCGTGTCAATGTTGAGCATGTTTCTTCGTTTAAGAAACATAAGGTCTAAAGAAGAGCGGGACTGCTCACATTCACATGGAATCCATCCTGAGGAGCGGAAGGCTTAAAATGGCAAGGCGGCAAAAGAAACTGGATCTCATTTAACAAAAGCATCCATGACATTTTTGTTGCATATATTGAAATAAATATTTATTGTCAATATGTCTATTTCTTGTTCTACAACAGAAAACTGTTAAATCATTTCCTATAATTGAAAATGAAAAGGCTTTAACTTCAATAGATTCACCAGTCTTTGAGGAACTTTAAAGAAGACGTAATATAAATCTACAACCCTTAAGTCATTCAACAGAAGAAGATTATCACTTTCACAGGAAAATACAGGTTTTTCCCCTAACCCTTAGGTACTTAATTACTTTGGTTCGTACATAACTCTTTGACAGGGAATAGCCTTCTGCTTCTATATCAAGAGCATTGCTACAATCACCACAAATGAAAGTCTGGTTTCAACAAAGTCAGCCGAAATACACTCAAGTTTTTCTCCCCAGTATATAATTAACTTTTCTTCTAAGGATATTTCAATACTTCTATTCCTCATGTAATATCTCAAATGCCTTATAGACAAGGGATCATCTGTTCCAAAATAACTGCCTCCTTCCTCATGCAGCCAGAGAAGGGTAATCTCTCAGATGTGATAAACATCTGGGCAATTGAACTAGACCTAAAAACAACAGAGGACATTTGGAATCTCATCACAGAATGAATTAAAAATTTTCTCTGTGATTGAAAGCCTGCCATATTTAATACCCATCACACATGCTAACACTGCCAAACATGCAGGGGAATCAGGTTTCTTATGATTGGAGAGATTGTACATAGAAATTAAAGTTGTTTGGGTTTTTTTAAGATAATTTTGTTTTCAAATAATATAATTTATGGTCTCAGTGGCATTTGGCCACCATGCTTCTCTCTCCTGAGTTTAAGAATAAACATTTTGAGCCATGACCTCCTCATTTTAGGAGAATTAATTATGAAAAGTGACTTCATTAGTAACTCTAACTCTTTTTTCTTCTACCTACTCTTCCTGCAATTATTCCACTTAAAAAGTGGAAAGTAACCAGCATGAAAGCAGAAATTGATCCAGGAATCTTCACAGCAGCCCTAAAGAGAGCACCATATTAAAGGCACGGCTGAAAATGAATTCATGCAGATTTCATGTTAGATTGCATGGGAAATTTTCTCTGTGGAAAAGATAGGAACAGAGATTCCTCTGTAAAGATCAGTTGTTGAAAGAATTATATTTATTTTGCATTTTCTTTTCACTGTTCCCATTTCTGCAGGCTAATGACATGTCCAAAGGTTTTGTACTGTGCTTCATTTATTGTCTTATTTTTTACAAATGTGTGATCTGAGAAACTGTTAATTTCATAACCAATCAGAATTTTTTTTAAGTTAGCTTAGAACCATCACTTAACAAGTCAAAATGATAAGGAAGACCACTCCCAGAACACTATAAACTGCCAATAGCATTTTGAAGCATTTCTCTTTTTTTTAGAAATAACAAGTCTTAATCTGCATAACCTTGCTAATTGATTTTCAAATAACATACCTTAAAGCAAAATTCTCTTTTCATTAAAATGCGCTGGTAAATTGTCAGCCCTTTCCACACGAACTTCATGAAAGACAGCAGCAAGATACAACCGCTACAGCAGCAGGTTAAACTAAAACATCTGAAGTAGTTTATCAATGTATCATCCATGCAATGTTTTGCTTCTAAAGCTACATTACTGTTGCATTTATTTCTTACTATATTTTAAAAGTCGATAGAGAAAAATTTGCTGCAAATTTCAGGTCTTTAGGTCTCTAGGATATAAGTAGATAACAAGGCTTTAAAAATTTATATTTGGAAAAAAAAAATAGTAAATTAAGTTGCCCACAGCAGAATAATTAATTAACAATACTGTGAAATTTTTAAATATCCTAGTTCTTAAATAAGAGAAACAGCCACACAATAAGATGTTTCAACAGTCTTTGCTCTTGGCACTAGTAGAATATAAGAAAATAAACTCTTTAAAAAAAAAAAGGTTAAAACAAAAGTAACTTCTGTAGAAATTAAGATATTGTTAGTACTACACTTTCAAATTAAATTTCATTTCAAATGTCCAAACCCCTTAATTACAGTTTTCACACTAATTGTAAGAGGAGAACAGTCAATATAATGCTGACTTGAACTCCTTAAATTTAAAGCCTGTTGGTATACACAGTAAACTTCTGTCACTATATAGCTGGTTCATTAAAATCTAGGATCTGGGATGAATGTCTAATGACACTTACACAAATAGTTAATCTAGTGAAGAAAAGTAAAGTAAAGAAAAACACAATTACGGTACATTACATCTGGTAGTTTGAAATCTTGCAGCAGTTTCAGATAAGTGATAGAAAACACATTATTGCAAATCTAAGCAACCCGTGTAAATAGTATATAGCTTTAAAGAAAGAAAAAATAAAAAAAAAACTTTCCATAATCCTTCTAAAACATCACAGATTTAGTCAAACTCAAAAAGGGAGGGGAAAGAAGGGGGAGGAAAACCCATAATGATGAAAAAAAGTTCCAGTAAGCACTCAGATAGGAAATAAACATTATCAAATAAATATGATGCTGGTTTGAAGTGACTTCAACAAGATTAGAAAAGACTTTGAAGACTCAGTGCTTGGAAAATCAGGACAAAATTAAGGCTCTGTTTTAGGTTTCTGCCAATAGAAATTGAACATAGCAATGGCTCAGTATTTACTGTATACTACCGCAGACAGTTTTCCTGTATTCTATTTCCTTCTTTCAAAAAATAACAGACAACTTTCTATGGCAGCTGAGATTGCTTCAGATGTAAACAACCTAGAAAGTCTTTTAATTCACTCACAGGGATTACCTTCAGAAGACATGTAAGTTTTAAAAAGGAAACAAAAACCTTCTTGCTTTAGACCACATGGTAATTCAGACATTTGAAACTCTGCTCTAAACCTGGGAAGAAAAAAAAAGATCTAACAAATGCTTCACGCTTTTGGAACATTACCATTCTCGGTGAAACAGAGGCTTTCTCAGTGAAACATCTATAAAAACCTGATGACAGTAGCTACCTTGTGATGCCTTTACTATGGGGTTTGGACCATTGTACCAAATGCACTCTGTGCACTCTATAACAGCCTAAACTACCAGAGGGCAGCAAAATTAAACATGTGTTCAGAATTAAAGCAAGCAGCAATTGGAAAAAACAACTATAATCTTTGATCTATTCCGAACAGTGAAAAAATATTTTGAGTTAAATAGGAGGCAGATTTGAATTAAATAGGCAGGATCTCAACCCCTTTAGTGAATGTATTAGCAAATACAGCTTTTCTGAAGGTGGACAAGTAAAACAGAAGTGAAAAAGTGAAAATACAGTGAAGAGCACTAGAGAGTAAAGAAAAAAATGTCCTTCCATAAGTAGTCACACAGACAAACACACAGTTGTGACAATATGGCATACTGGGGTGGGTTTCCTGTTTTTCATTATCTAGATCAGATAATACTGAAAACATGCCACCACTTCAAAAAGCAGAGAGCCACAGAGTATATAAGGGTCAAGTGAACGCAGGGAGGTCAGGAGAACTTGTCATGAAGGATCTGACACTATGGAACAGTTTCTGACACAGTTTTTAAAAATGAAGGGAGAACAATTTAATCATCTTGGAAACTAAGGATTGTCAATAGTAGATATTCAAGTATTATATTTCTACAGATTTTTCTGTTTTAAGTACAATTTTATGAGTTAGGAATCTCATATCAAGCTACAGAATTTAAACAAATTTTATTTTATATCACTGTCTGTGTTTTTTGAACTTTTAACAGGTATTATCACAGTGTTTGTGGTAATACTTGTTCGTGATTTTGATGATGCATTATTAAATTGAAATGCCTGTACTGAGGTATCCAGGGTTTTTCTAAAATTAAACACACCAAAAGCTCCAGACATAAAGAACACTAGACTAATCAGAAAGTTTAGTCAGTAAAAATCTTTTGAAGAACAATGTTTTATGTCTGCTTCTTAAAATAGTGTATGTTGTAATAGGATTTCCTCAAGAAAAACATTTTAAAAAAATTCTAAAAAGATAAATGAATTTTGTCTTCTTTTACTCATAAACTCTTAAAAAAAGGTAATTTTTGATTGAAGCAGCATTTTAGTATAAAACAAAAATCATTCTTCTCATCTGTAAGTCTACAGAGTTCTATGATTTTTTCAATGCATTCATGTGTCTGAATGCAAAGGTAATTTTTCAAGTATTGTCAGTTCTGGTTGTTTTTTTTAATTTTGAACTTATTGCCATTGTACATTTCTGAATTTGCAGTAGGTCAAATTATTAATAACTTTATCACGTACTTCTTTCATTTTTTTTTTTTTTTTTATCATAAGCTTTATATTTTGCCTTGGTTATAGTGCCAAGCAATATAATCAACTGCTATTTCAGGTTTTATTTTGTTCCAAATGGTCCCAGGACCACTGAAGCTGTTGCTTGTTTATTCTACATATTTATTCTGGTCCTTTCCAGAGACAACCTACTTCATTGTAAAGGCAGACAGATGAACTGCACACTCAGAGCTGTCAAGGAGGAGCCCAGCATATTATGGTAAAGTTTTGGGAGCTTATGTGAATAACTAGGTTTTAAACTTCACCTAATGAGCAGTTTGCCTGGGCAGCTGTCCTTACTATGACAGTGAATTACAGAGAGAGAGGAGCAAGGGATAGCACATTAACAGATTCATACACACCAGCTGATTGTGCCAGTCTACCATGTGAGATAAAAAACACCATGTAGAGTCATCATCATCAAGAAAAGCCGAGTTTTCACTCTGCCTGGCTAGTTAAAACCTGGAGCTACGCTATGATCATTTCAGAAAGGGGAAAGAGGAATAAATATTTAATGGTATCACTGGTGTCTTCTTCTCTCTCCTCCCTTGAAAATAAGAAACAGAGAAACAAACAAAAACACAACCACTCCATCCCAGCATCAAAGAAAAATGCACTTGTCCTCCAGAACTGACTAGCTACTAGTCAGTTACTGACTAGTTAAGAAAACAGTTCTGACTTGGATGGCGTAGTTTAACTTGACAAGTAAAATGGTTTGAGAGAACGGTTATACCATTCTGTTTTAATAAATTATTCCTGAAAATACTGAGATTTTATTGTTGGTTAGATGTCTTCACGTTCATTTGTATGAGATAAGGAGATTTGGCATATTACTTACTTTTTGCAGTATCTAGTGATTGGAATCTGGACAGACTTTAGCTAATGTGCTGGGTATTAAGCATTCACAAATGCTTCTTACATACTATTACACTATTATTATTCCCATGCAAACATTTTATGCATGGGAAAAATGTCGATGTCTTATCTGAGTCTTTCTTCTTGGGCTTCATCAGCACCAAAAAAAAAAAAAAAAAA
>VXBH01002346.1:63010-90328 GCA_013400035.1 Rynchops niger | reverse complement strand
AAAAAAAAAAAAATATTAAAAAAGAGGTGCTAATTATTTATTGAGTCTTAATGATGATTTGTTATATAATAGCCCATGGCACAATCTTGGACATTCAGTTCCCCTCTCCTAGCCATTAATACTCAGCAGGGACTTGTGTCTCCTCTTACCAAGTAAGCAAAACATAATTTTCTATTAAATTTTGTGACTTTACATCTTTAATTGATGTGCTCCCTGGTTTTAGCTTATTTCACCTTTTGGCAACTGTTACTCTAAGTGTCTCATCCATTCTGCAGTACTGATATCTGCCTTCAATAGCTAATATTTCTGAAATTAATCAGTACCCCCATTTCTAAAAAAAATTGCTGTTAATAGAGCCACTGGCTTATCATGAATAATCATCCCCTCTGACATGACAAACTATCTCTAACAGGAAAGCTATTACTTTGAAAAGAATTCTACTGCATTGAAACAGTCCCAGTAGTAAAATATCTCAATAGAGTGTTAAAGCTTGTTCAGTTCCGAACAAGGTGAAGAGAGACCTTTCTCAGGTTTAATCAGTCGTATTTTCTTTATTACATATTAGGTAATAACAGTGTCTTGCCTAACAAAATTTTCAGGCAGGAGGCGCTTTTTTCTAAGTCCTTAAACACTGTGACTTTGATTTTTATTTTAGCATTAAAAAAATAAGCATTTGATCCTCTTGGCACCTTAGTATAAATATTAAGGAGCTCACTGTTTGGTTTGGTTTTTTTTTCACCTAAACCAAAGACAGATTATTGTGTTGTTGGTTTCTGATTTGCTGCTTCTTTGGAGTAGTTGAAAATGTCTTCTTATAACAGAGACAGCTTTTTTTCATGGGAAGCGTTATGAAAATATTTGATTTCAGTGTATAAGCATGCATGTACATGCATGAAGACAGATAGACTGGTAGATAGATACTAAGGCAGGCACATACATATAATACTTCTCTAGGAAACTAAAATGTTCTTTCTAACACCCCACACTATTCACTGTAATAAGGAAATGCTCAGTCTCATCCCACATAAACTGTAGGAGTTGTTGTTCCTAAGAAAGAACTTTTCTAGTAGTTGAGGAAGGCAGGAGTGGCTTTGCATTGTTGCATATCAAGATTAAAATATTTACTCCTTGCAGAAAGTGGGATTTGCGGAATCTAAAAAAAGACTGCAATACAAATCTTTCCAGAAGAACCTTGAGAGATTTCCTTCAAAGGTTGTGAATATTTTCTCACAGCAGTTTTGAGAAGGATGTGGGTGTACTTAAAATACACCAACCACAGTACCAATAGAAACCAGAAATCCACACATGGCGACTTTGTTTGCTAGCAGGAGATTATATCTTAAAATCTGCATTTAGTCCCTAGATTACAAGAGAAACAGCATTGCTTGATCCCTCTAACTGACAAGCACAATCATACGACAAATGCGTAGTATATTCTTTCATCATGCTCAGTCTGAGGCAAGAACATGGAATTTGGATTGTGTTTTGGTAAAGAAATATCAGATAAGTGGGGCATGGCAAAGAGCCTGTCTTAGAGGAGACATGACCACCTTGTGTGGCACCGTCTATTCAGTGATGTTTGGTGCAGTTGGAAGCAGAATTGACTGGAATGTTTGGATATACCTTTTTTTTTTTTTTTTTTTTTTTTTGCCACATAATAAATATTTGTTAAATCAGATTTTCTGTGAATGTATATCCAAATACATTTTTATTAAGGTTTCTTAGTGCCAACATGAACTTCTGGTCTAACTAAAAGTAACATCCCATGTAATATCTAGCTGATCACAGTAATTACTGGGATATACAAAGCTCTATTTGAAGTCCTCATTCTCTGTGTTCTTCCACGTTATGTCTGCTGCAGAGTACTGGACATAGGTTACTTCCAAGTCAGCTTCATGCTCGTATTTTCTAGGGTGTCTTGGCTCTCATTTAAAATGTTACTTAAGATCAAAGACAAATTTGCAAACCTCTATATTTTGTTTTTGTAAAAGCAGGGCTTTTTCCAGCTTTAATTTTATGTCCAGTGACTCTTCTGCCAGAGTATCCAGAATCCTCTGACTGCTGAATGCAGTCCAGGGTTTTAAGTCATCTTGATGTTCCAGTACTGACATTTATTCTTCTTTCATCTGCTTACAAATGAGATACAAAGAGTAGAATTTGATTAAATGTGGGTGTTTACAATGTCCTAACAGCAAGGCTCCTGTTATTATCAGTGGAGTGCTGGACAATAGATTCAGCAGTGCTTAATCATGTACATCAGCCTGTAATCAAATAAACTGACTCTATATAGTCTCTGTTAGCTACAACACAGATTTAAATACCTAGATCAACTTAAACACCTGCTCTGCAGGTGCCTAATGTCAAGTGAAGGAATGCTCCCTAAGACACATCTGCCGTTCAGTCCTTTCCAATGATTATATTAATGCCTTTTCTCTTCCCAAGCAAGACAAGGAGACGAGTGAAAACAGGAAAAAGTGGGTAATTTCTTAGAATCCACAGTATTTACTTGTGATTATAAGTGTAAGGTTCACAGTGCACTCTTTTCCTCTGCCTTTCCTGAAGGAGATAAGGGCCAGGTAACTGAGCAGTGCATACTCACTTAACATCTGCTCTCCATTTCCTACTTGCACATTACATCGCAGAGTTGCCTTCATTGCTGCCATCACTGTTGTAGGCACAGAGGAATGCAAGATGGTCAGCATTGCAAGGAGAAATCTGTCAGCATTATCCATCAGTATTAACTGAAGCCATTACAACTTGCTGGTAATGGCAGGAACATCAAGCTTGTTTCTTCATCTCTTCCTCCCTGTACCAGGTTCCCCTCAGATCCAAGAGGTGCAGAAGGTAAGTAGGCTGCTCATCTGTTCTCTCCCTCTGTAGGAGAGGGAGATGCAGGTAGTTCCAGGATAGAGTCTCAAATGCTAAAATCAGACTTCTATGAGCACAGGGTGGAGTCGACGGAGAGAGGGCAGTGAAGGGGGAGAGAACAGTGTGTAATAGCAATGCTGCTTAACCAGCTCTTCAAGAGAAACACGATGAAAATTGTATCAGCTCTGCAGCTGGTGCAAATGAATGCTCACACTGGATTTCTTTTTAGAGTGCCCCGGCTCACATTGCATCAGTGAGCAACAGCAACAGCTTTAAGGGAACAACCGTAAGCATTTGAAGAAGGGCAAGACAGCAAGAATAGTACTCGCTGAAAAACATCTTAACAGTAACCCTCTGTCTTCCTCCTGCCCGCACAAAATATCTTCTCTTCTTTTTGTCGCAAAACTTCTGTATCTGTGCAAAATGTGATGCAATAATGAATTTTAATTAGTGTTTAGTGTGCCAATAGAAATTTCTAAAGGAGTGAGGAGTGCTACATTCTTTTCTCTCTTATTTACTATCTCTATAATTAGGACTATGTGATTATGCTATCAGTGCAGTGAAACGAAAATGGAATCCACACCCAGTATGAATAATTTACCCAGTCTGCACGGAAATTACGGAATTTTCAAACAAAAAGTAATTATATTTTTCTGTCTCTCTTAATTACTTTGTTGTAATTTGAAGGATGTGACTAAGTTATTAATGCAGTGTAAGAAGCTGAAATCAATGCACAGTGAACCTAAACAACTTTTAAAAAAAAGCACTTACTTCTTGGATATAAAGGTTGTGTTGACTTTGTTGAATTACTGCAATATGATTTATGTGGAGGGGAGGGAATATAACTGCTGCTCAATGCATTCAAAAATCCAGATTGCCAGGCTATAATTGTGTGCCACTAAGAGCGTAATTGTTAATAGTGGAAAGGCTCTTTGAATATGTAATATGGAGTAGTATATCAAGGCTAAACAGTGTTATCATGATTTGGGTTGATTAATAGAGTAACTCTTAGAACTCATCCAAAAGATGCAGATCTCCGTTTAAAGAAGCTGAATATCTCTATGCCCTGATTCTGCAACTGTTTTCAAAGCTTAAAAGTGCATTAAAGCTCTCTGAAAGTTCAGCATATGTGGAATAAGAAAATTCAGAGGACTTCTCAGTATTTCAAAAACAAAACAAATCATTGGACCTTCAAAAAGAATCATGCTAGAATACACTGCATGTGTACTTGTCTGAAGAATACTTATAAGAATTTAAAGAGTAAATAAGAATTAATTTTAATAGTGATTTAATTTTTTTTAAGTCACACTGGACTTAATGTATTCAACGCCAAACGAAACCCATCCATTAGCTATACTTTGAAATAGGAGATTAGATACCCAAGGATGTATTCTAATATTCAGAAATGCTTAAATAAAGAAGCTCCCAATAAGAATCAGACTGTTAATTGACATGAATAAATATATTTTTAGATTTCATTTAGAAAATGTGTAACACTTTCTCAAGATCTTATTTTCTTTTTTAATTTTAGGATTCTATTCACAAAAAAAACTTCACAAAATTTTTTCACTTGCTCACAAAAAAACTCAACAAACCCCTGTGAAAAAAAAGCCCAGCAGAAATAATAAAACACTGAAAAAAACCCCTCCAAACTTATCATATAATTCAATAACATTAAGGTATATTTCAAAAGTATATTCAGAATGGAGAAAATCAGAAGACTTAACTTTCTTCCTTTGTTTGTACTTCATTCCCTTATCAACACTTCATAAAAATCTGTATTTTTTCTTCTTTACAACATTTTGTCAAAGACAGCCAATCATTATTTGTGGGTAACATCTTTCTAGATGATCCTCTTAAGCAAAACAATTAAGAACATTCTCAACATGAGATATTCTGTCCCACTTTGTATGTAGATTTAATTAATATTTTGCTTGTGTAAATCTGTAATCCTAAATGTTCATAGGGTTAATGACCCCATGGAGAGTAATAAACAGCAAGAATAATTGAAATAATCTATTTAAAGAGTTGTTCATGCCTCTATGAAGTTATGAATTGATTTTTCTCCTGTAAACAGGAAGAAATCAAAGCAACTTGTTTCTTGCAATTCACAAGCAATGAAAGTTTCTGTTTTTACAAAGATATAAGATATAGATTTTTATTTTAATTTAAAATCCATAAACATTGAAGGCCTCAGTATTATATTAAAGCCATACTTCGGAAAAACTACCAGGTAACTCCAGCCTGCTTAACAGGCTTATTAATAATACTTATTGAAAGTTCTATGTTTCCTTACCTTTGATAACTAGTTTTACTTACTATAGAAAACACTAAAATTCCCATATAAGGGGAAACTTGTATACATTACTGTTTCTGTCGTTGCCTGATGGATAATATTTTAATATTTTGGTAAGCTTATATGTTTTCATTTTTGCTACTATTTTTGTTTCATTAAATATTTGCTTCATTCAGTAACTCCATTTTTTCTTTTTTTTAGAATTTGCTTCTAGCTTCTGCATGCATTCTTTGCTTACTCAAGTCTCCATTGCAATAGGTTGTATATGGCTTTTTTTCTGCTTCAAGGTTTTTATGCATTTTTTTTTTTTAAATTTAAATACTTTACAGTTTAAAGACTATTTCTCTGATCTGCCTTCAGATTACTGTGCAAAATGAAAAAAAGTGGAGATAAGTAGTTTTAGGAATAAGATAAAAGAAAATATCAATTGTCAACAGTAGTTGCTTTTAAAACATATCACCAAAGAAAACATCTCTTGATCTGTCTTTTAAACTTCATGTTATGGGAATTTATTGCTTGCTTAAGCTAGTAACCTTTCTGTGGCTTGCATCACCTGCTACAGGGGAAGATGACATTGAGATATTGTAGAAAAACATGCTGGAATATTCCTTCTGGCTGAGTTACAAGATTTGCAAAATGTCTGAGGAATAATGCAGAAACATTAGGTACAGTTACCCTTCTCAACAGTCCTTAGATGTCAAAAAAAAAAAAAAAAGTCTTAACAACAGGTAAATATAATCATATCCCTGTGAGTTTTACACTTCAATGAGTGACCCAGAATCAGGAAGATTATTACAGCTAATGAGCTCAAGAAAGATGAAAGAACACTTACAGATTTATACTGAGCTGTTACTGGGTTCAGAAATTATGACATTCCTGGCCACTTTTCTCTTTAATTTTCTCTAACTTAATGTTTTGTGGGATTTGTTATGGCAAAACATTTATATAAAAAGTTAGAGAAAGGAGTTCGTACATTGTATCATTAATTCATGAGGATCAGACATAAATAATTATAGAATAACATAGCTACATTGACTTTGAGGTAAGATAACCTTACCACCTGAAGATCTAGAGTTAGGAAAAAATAGAGAAGGAAAGCCCACTACAGCTCTACGTAACGGTATTTATAAAGTTCATTGCCCTTCAAACATCTGTAAATGTCTCACTGAAAAAAAGTATTAGTTCTCTAAGATAAAGGACAGGAAAGTCCTACCTGCAAAATCTGCAGAACACTTCTGAATGAAATGTGCTTTCCTTAACCACCACTAGTATTTTTTTTTTTTTCACCTTTATTACAGTACAATCGCACTGTAAAATATTTGTTTTGTTGTTGCAAATAAAATATATTTAGAGTGAGACAGGACAAGGAGGGGACCATGTGTTGCAGGTGTCACAAGGTCTGGATGTAAGGACTTTAGGAGTAATTAAAATGTTTACATTAGATTTGGAAGACCTCTGTTCAAAACAGGCTCACTGGGTAACTTCTATGGCCTTCACTTTGGTATAAAATTCTCTGTTAATTTTAATTTTCAAATTAAGCTGACAGTTAAGATGCAGTGAATTTGATATTATCATTTCAGCAAGACTGCTAAGGAAAACTGGTAACTGAAGGGCTACTCATACTTCAGTTTTTGGAAAACTGATGAAAACCATCATGAAAGTCCTGGCATTCATATGAGCTCAATCCAGACAGTGTCGATAGAGCAAGATAACACAACCTGGACTATATGAAAAACAAAGAAAAATTGTGTCTGAAGACTACAGAGTCATCAAAATAGTGTCACAGAGAAGAAACAGTAGGTATAACTTATCTGGGTGCCTTCACAAAAGTATTTTAAAGACATTATATTGAGCAGCAAATCAGGGTGAAAGATAACATGTTGGTATAGACAGTAGTAAGGAAGTGAGTGGAAGTTCATTCTTAATCCTGTTTGTTACCGTAGCATCTATGAACAAGGCAAAAATTGAATTTCATTGTTCCATCTTCCTATGAACACAGAATACCTTAGAAAGTTTACCTACCTGTGTTAGACTCTAAGTTGTATGGAGTGTTAAGAATGGAGAGAAAGAACACTCTGTACGCAACTTTTTTTTTTCTTTTTTTTTTTTTTAATGGCTAATGATTTTGGAAAAGGGTAAAGGAAGAGCTGTCAAAATTCTACAATGATTAAATCATTTGAAAGACTAAAAGATGGAAAGGGCCAGGAGAATGTTCGTAAAGACGATAAAAAAGCATTTGAGAAAACAGCAGTGGATGAAAAGAAAGATAGCTAGGTTTGATTTAACACACTTCTAAATTAAAAGTAACTGGTTTAAAATTAATGGTAAAAACCCAGAAGGCAACCCAGATATTGTTTTTGTTTATCTGAATAAAATCTCAACTATACTGAAGTAATGATTTAAAATAAATAAATAAATAAATAAATCAAGCTGATCCCACAAAATTCATATAATGCTGTTAGTTTGAATCAATGTACCTGAGAGTTCTTCCCCTGAAGTACTAAATCACATTATCCTCTGTCATGCATTGGAATAAATGGAATTCATAAATCCAATGAAGTCAAGCAAGTTACTGTGGTATAAGACAGCTGATAACTGTTCAACTGCATTCATAAACAGAAGGAATACAGGAACCACCAGAGAAAAATATGCAGAAACAATTTTACCTAACTCTTGAACATTAAAAGAATAGAATTTTACATTGTAAAGTTCCAAAAGCACCCTGAATTTAGCACATGAATTTACTAAAAAGGCAAGATAATCTACCGCAATGGAAAGAAAAGAACTCCCACAATTATATTGCACAGTCACACAAACAGTCATGTTCTAGATGTTAATACCTATAACTACATGATGTGATTATGAAATTACAGCCACTGAATTTTCTCTCCTGGTATAATTTCTCTTGTTCTATCATTTCTAAGATTAAAAAAGATACCAAAACCCTTTCTTCAGAAATCTCTTCCTTTCTTAAACCTGCAGCGTCCCAAAAAAGTATTTTGGACGAACTACTAACGGAAGCTGCAGTTGAACAGGCAGAACTGAGGTCCATCACAAAGTGCTCTAGAGACAATCTTTCCATGTTATATTCTTTCTTTTCCCAACTATACAATGATAATGAGTATGAAATTATACAGTCCAAACAATAAACGGAGCATACCTATTGTGACTACATCAAAGTCTCTGAATCTCTGTATATTTTGCTGTTAATCTACTTAGAGAAAAGTGATGGAACAAACTCCAGTTTATATATGTTTCTCCTGTATTTCTTCTTTATGTTAAAGTGATACCACAACGCTATACCAGATTCCAGACTCACTTTGATAGCTTTCACTGTCATATTAAAATCTGCAGCATTTATTCCTTTCAGATTTCATTTCTCTTATTGTGTTGGGTTTTTGGGTTGTGATTTCTTTTCTGTTAAGCAAATACATTGATCTATATTTTTCTAGATGACTTTCCTGTATACACACACAGGTGCCTTCTCTTTTCCCTACTATTGCATGCAATGTCTCCCAACCAAAGGGCACAGCTTCTCACTGATGGCCTCTCATGCAAGAAAAGAAATAACAAATAGGGGAAAGAACTTCTGTTATTACCTGAAATAATAGGAAAAGTTGTACCGCTGACTGAATCCAGATTCTCACAAACATATGTGAGAAAATAAAATGTTATGCTATAACAACATTTTCCCTTCCTATAGAATCTTGATGGGGTCTAATATGCTTTTTTCAAAAGCACTTATTTTCAAAAATGGATAAGATTTAACCTTTTCAGTATGAATAACTTTGAACTGGATTGTGAACCTGCTGTTAGTATTATCTTTTTACAATTCCTTCTCCAGTTTGAAAGACAGAGGGGAAAAAACAATTGGCTTGAAGTTTCTGTAGAACAGGAATGTTTTTGTTTTGCTCTTTCTCCAAGTAATAGTTTCATCAATGAACAATGACAAAACATCCAGCTCAGATCTTCCTACACAAAACCAATAGACATCAACATTGCCAGTCATCATATTTTTTCTTTTGCTATTACTGTTTTGATTTATTTTTACTCAATAAGAGATGCAGCATTTTAATTCAAAACTGAATGTGAAAACCTTTTCAGAGTGCTCAATAGTGTTAAGCTTGACATGTTGCTTACATTGTTTTGTCATCACTGTTAATTTTCAAAATATTTATTGAGATGCAACAGCAGTGTTTTTATGAATTAAAATTGTGAATGCAGTAAATACGGTAAATTATACAAAAAATGTCAGTAGAGAATTATTTGCTAGAGAAAAAAAAAAATATCTGACATGTTAGAAATTGTATTGCAAATATATTTTTGCTCAGCATTGCATACAAGATTTATTCACAGAAGTGTTCTTCCAGATAAAATTACTGTTACTCAGATAAGGAAAATTATATGTTAGCATAATTCTTTCTATGATTATAAACTTTAGGATTGGAAGGGACTTTTTGGCTTTGTAGACTGACTCCTCTAAGAAGATCTATTCTTTATCTGTTTGTAAATTGTTTTTTGTGGGGCAGTGAGGGGTTAATGCCACCAAGCACTTGCACATTTTTCTGTTAAGTTCAAAAGTCTAAACAGGCCAAGTAGCTTTAAAAAAAAAAAAAGTGTTTTGTGGCCAGCTTTACATAACTCTGAGCTGATTTTCTAAGCACAGTGTTAGCTTATATGATAACTGCCCTGACTCCACACATACTAAGGAACAGAAACCCCAGTACCCCAGTCAGAATCTTGAGTTTCTGCCCTGCATCCCCCTAGGAAAGCATTCTGGGATCATGCAAGCCTTGTTATTGGATGTTTAGAAGAGGAATCAAAGGTGTGGAAAGGGAGGATTAAGGTGGTTTGGGGAGGAAAAAATGTGTAAAACTGGAGAGATAAGAAGATAAAGTCACCTGTCAGCATGTTGCTGGTCAGTGTGCTGGTCTGGCCATGCCCTCTGCCTGGACAGTGCCGTCTGTCCTGTCTTCTCATTAAAGTCCACCTCTAACTCATTCCTACTTGACATGCTCTCTATAACCCACACCTATGTGTTTGGGGTCTGAGTGCAGCAACTGGGGTGGGACCAGGTGTAAGACATCCATGTGTCCATGGTGACAGTGACTGGACAGACCGGAGCGCATGCGTAGTGTGTGGGAACATACATCATGTATGGTGGGCAGTGAATATCAACTAGGACTAACTGGTGAGTAGGGTAAGAACTTGGGCTCCAGGTGCTGAAGCTGGATCTGGGGCAGACCAGAGGGTCTGTAGGTTGGCTACTGAAGGGGCCAGGATGTCAGGTCCCAGCTAGCTCCTGTGCACTGAGAGATCTCTTCTATGTATTTGGGGGCGGTGAGGGAAGCGAGTGGAAAAAGGATGCTGGGCTTTCAGGGCCAGCTGCTGGGGATGTCTGAGTGTCAAAGACTAGGTACTGGAGGGATCAACAGTGTGATTCATGTTTTATGTAAAAAATATTTTTTAAATTGCAAGTGTGACAAAGATTAATTTTTTCCCATTGCACTGTTTTACTGTATTTCTATATTTTATGATGTGCTGTACTTTAAGATAAAGCACATTTTAGTCTCTAGAAATTAAACAAATCATAATTTCTATTGATGACACATGGAAGATCTTTCTTAAAATAATCAAGAGTACAAAAGGCTATGAATAGTGCACACTGACAATGATGGAAATTGAAAAAAAATCATATGACAAACAAACAAGGTAGTCCATTTCAGAAAAGATGAAGTAAACTTGAAAAGAAACATTTTTGCAAGGAGCCAGATTGTCTGCATCATATATACATAAACCAGCTTAAACCTTGTGAATGTGTAGAAAGTATGCTTACTACAGAACTACATTCTGTTAATAATACAGAAATAGTATTTGTAAATGTAAGATAGTCTGCATCACAGCTGCTTTGCATCTCAAAGCTTTTGAGCATTTGGTTGCTTAAAAGGTGAAGTGTAACTGCTGCGATGCAAGGGTTAGGTATCAGCTGTTCTAATTAAATTTGGAATAACTGTATTCATCAGCGTAACTGAAACACTCCATCTGCTGGCTTTCACATGCATTGCAAAAATGCAGTGCCGTATTCATTCTTAGGGAAGTGTTCTCACATTTCCCTCAACCAGCATAAACTGAGCAGTAGCATCAGTAATATTTTTCACAGCTCACAGGCACACTGTCTGAGATGACATCAATAACTTTTATCATCCACATGATCACATATTAGCCAAATAATTTGTAATTAGCCATTCATAATTGGCTAATCTGTAAGCATTCTGGAAGTTAAAATATTACGGACTTCTGAGTTAAGGGTTACTCAGTCATGCGAAAAAGTTAGCAGGGTCCAAAATGCCAGAATTATTTTTAGTGCCTCTTGTGTACTGTTGCAATCACAGTATCTTTCCTGATTAGCGCTTAATAAATACTTGCGGCTTTAAACCTACAACAGCCCCCACTGTGTAATACACAGTGCTTGAGAATAGATCTGTTCCTTGGAGCCTTCTACCGATGAGGGCCCTCATCTCATTGCTTCTCTGTTATATCTGCTAAGAAAAATAAATGTTATTGAATGACCTTGTACCCAGCTCTGGGAAAAATCAGTTTGGTAGCAATAAGGAGCTGCATTGGTCAGCCAAGTAATAATCAGCCTCATAACATCAAAGGTCAGGATATCTCCAGACATAATTTTCTATGGGCAGATTCTACATTTGAGGTCTAGACAAGTGCAGCGGACAAACTCTCATGTCACGTAGCAAGGGACAAAAGGGAAAGAGCACTTCAGAGATAAGAAGCAGTTAAGTACCAGAGAAGGATGCTGTTGCTGCACACTTGCAAGTATCATTATCTATCTATACCACACTCTTTAATTTAAAAGAAAGATTATGAAGAAGATGCCTGTGTAATTTCAACTAGAATCCTATAATGAGTTTGAATTTCTCTAGTTCATAACAGCAAAAAAATTAGTGGTTTTCTCCCGATTTTCCTTCGAAGACAAGGCATCGTGAACTTAATTCCAATGTTTATTAAAAAACAGTATATGAAAATTGTGTGCAATTATCCTTTGCTGCATATTATTTTCTCTATATTTCTTAAACTGAAAACTAAAATCGATCTGGAAATACATATAGATATTTAGAAATTTGTCTGATATTATAGCTTCTTTAACTTGCAAACATAAATATATTGTAATAATATAAACTAAGCTGTCATACTTATTTATCTACATACAGCAAGTGCTAGGATTGTATGAAAAGGGGTTTCAGTATGGGTCTCAGATTCTTCTATTCCTAATCAAATTGAGTAGTTCCCCTGAAATCATTGCAGATTTGACTTTACATGGACAGACTGTAAAGATTTCAAGGCTTTTTAAGAACAATTATTTTTTCTTACATACATTTGAGATCTAAATGAAGACAAAAAATCAAAAGAAAAACAAAAAGTGTATTTCACTCCTGCGTTTTACCTAAAATATTAATGATGGCTGGCACAAAAATACCATACTACTTTCACAATTATTCTAGTCATTAGATGCTAGGAAATGTAAGTAGTCACACGCTGCATACTATATGTATACTTATTACACGCCAAGTACATACTTCTCTGTCTGTGTGTGCAATTACAGAATTGTCAGCAATTACAGAAGTGGCGACAAAGAACAGCAAATATGAAAACACATTAAGAAAGCCAAGAATAAAGTAAGTGCTATGACAAGAAGCAAGGATTAGAAAGGTAGAGCACTATGCATAGGAGAAAATATCTGTGAATGGAAGAATTTAGTAATACAGAAATCACAGAGAATTCTTTAAGCTTTACTTTCAGTTCTTATTCCATCACTTGTTATGCAACATTATGATCTTAATTAAATTTTTGTGACTAAATATCTCATCTACAGAAATAGAATAATATTTTTTTTTCTTTCCTTCAGGCTTACATATTTTAATTGTTAGTTCCACAAAGCACAGGCTAAGTATGTTTTTTTTTCTTGTCTTTCATTTTCTGTTACTATTGGGAAAAAAGATAACACTGCCAAGTATTAAAGGTCAGTGTTGGTAGATTATTTGATGCTAGGAAAGGTAATGCTGGAAACTTTTAAGAATCAAAGTCCATAAACATGTATGTAACTTGATTTTTATAGATAAATTTTTGTGGGCTCAACTTTCATGTTGAAAATTCAATAGGCTGCAAAACTGACATTAAAATATTAAGAAATCTTAACTTTTATTTAATGGGAATGAAGGCATGAATTTATTTACCACCAGATACATATTGTGTGATTTTTTTTTTTCATCTTGAAGAAATTCTTGTCATTAGACATTAGTAAAGCTAATATACAGCAGGTCTTTTGTAACAATCTATTATCACCTATGGGAAGTTCCTTGCTACAGAACTCAATTTTATTCTCCTTTTATGTTTTCTGTGATGCAGTAAAATATGTTGTCAATAAAAATGTTTCAACAAAGATCAATTGGTCAGCCTTACCAAAGATTTTTATATTTAAAATAGTATACTAGTTTTACATTCAATGTCATAGGTGAATATGAACTGTACTTTAAAATGTTTAAACAAGTGAAATTACTTAATTATGTTATTTTAGCTTATTCAATGGGTTTTATGAAAACTGGAGGTTCCAAATTTATGTTCCTTTCCAAAATGGAAGCAGGTTCTGAAATCATAGTATTTACTCCAAAACAATTTCTGAATGGCAATGCTAATGTATTTGGCAGAATGCCCCTCTTTTAATTAGCTTTTTTTTTTTGTATGATATTTAATATAGTTCTTTAAAAATATATAACAATGTTATGTGGGCCAGAATGTTACTAATGTATTGCATTCCATCTATTTAGCAGACTACTTTCATGCAGTTAATGTAATACATCGCAGGCTTTGTTTATCTGTGTAAGCACGCCTTGGAGTCTTTGTGCCTTGGGGTACTTCTAGCACTTGGCACTATTTTTGCTTACAGGCATGGAAATGCATTTTCTCATCTTGGGATATGAGGATCCTAATTGTGTCTGCTCAGCAGCAGTTCAAAACCAGTCATTTTCAACCACTGTGATACCATTCCCAGTTGGGTCAGCCTTTGTTTTATATGGATCATAACAAATTGGCCACCTCTTGAATTACGTGTCATTCTTCTTAAGTAAACATCAGAAATTAACATTCAGAATTAGCACTTTATTTTATACTCTGGTAAAACAATATGAAAGTAACAAAAACAAAGCCTGCATGCAAAATAGCAGAGGTGATTTCACCACTGAAATAAAGGATATGTGCCTCAGATAGACTAAGTCCCCTCCAAGTATCCAGTTACCAAAAATGTAAACGTGGCTTCACCAAAATATATCCATGCTAGATTAGGTAATACATTTTACAGGAGAGGAATTGAAGCACGCAGTCTTCAAATTAAAAAGTTATTACAAAGCTTGCATTTAGAGTCAACTAATTTTTCACACTACTTAGCACTATGTAACCTTTTGAAAGTTCAAACAGGTTCAAAAGCATATTACTGCTGGCCTCCATTGGAACTGTAAGTCTTAGTACTCCTGAAAATTCAGCCTCTGGGACCTTGGATTGGTTACTGACAAACACAAAACTAACTTATAAGTTTCTTTTAAGCCACTTACGTAGCATCCTTAAGGACTATGGATCACAGAGAATGTATATGGATTTTAGGCACCTAAATCCAGACTTCTGAACCTGAAAATCCTTGTTCAGCTTAATGCAGGAGGTGTCTACATTTCATGGACAAATTAATTTATCTCTTCAAGCTCTTTAGAGGCTTAAAAAGGCAATCTTATTCTATGATGATTTCCAATCTAAATAGCATGCCAGTTTGTCCTAATTACTTCTCAGTGGAGCCATACTTGGTTTTTGTTTATGTCTGGGAGTAATTTGTCACAAAGCTTTGTTGCTTAGTGTTGTTAAAGAGCTCTATAATCTTCTAAAGGAACAGTTATAGAAGTGTGAAATGTTATTGGAATTAACATGTTTTCTTTGCAAAGAAATGAAAATCCTTTGTAAAGTCCCACTTCTACTTTTTAAAGTATGAAAATCCTGAAATTAAAAAATTAGAAATTTTAACAATGGGAAGTGATACCCACTTAGTGACCAGTGTTACCTGGCCTAAATGCAATTTTTTTTGGTCACCTTTAACTGCCAGTCCTCCTGACTTCCAACCCTTTCTTTATTCACTGTGTATCATGCATCTCTTACTGCCCTCACTGCACAACAAAGGATCCACTGATGCAGAAAAATACAACAAATGGTGTTTGCCTATCATTGACAAAAATTAATTGTAGCACAATGTTGCCAATGGACAGTATAATATGATATTTTCCTTTCATATTTTTCTCCCATACTTAGCCTTATTTTCTGATAATGCAAGGAAGAAGAAAAAGCTTTTTATTAAAAGTTGTATTAATATTCCTGTTCAACTCTCCTTATCTCAGTGGAACCTGAAAAGCTATGTATGTTTATCCAGTACTGTTTAAAAATAAATTTTGCTTTTAAACAGAAAAGGTTAAAGAGTCTAAAAGATCTGGAGTTGCAATCCCTGAAATACTTCCTCCGCTGTCCTGGGAGTCTGACAGTCAGCAGAGATGAGATGCTTCTCGCATCCGTTGCTATGCAACCTCTGTGGCATCCCACAAGCTCAAATGTCTCTGTCCTATACTTCATGCACGAAATGGGGAGAAGAGCTGCCAGCTGGGGGGGTTCTGTCAGTTTAGTATTTAGTCAAGAGAAGTTGTCTAAAAAGATCTAGAATAACAGAAAATAAAGATCAAAAGAAAATTTAACAATGGGCAACATGATCTTAGAAAACAATCTATATCAATAGCTTTTATGAATAGCTAAATAATTCTTTGTTCAAAGTACTCCTGAATCCTGAGTGCTTTTTTTTCTCTTGACGTGTAACAAGACCTGGGCAAGGATATTTTTTCTGAACATCCTGTAAAATCTGCATTCCCAACAATATTTCCTTTCAGAAGAGAACAAGGCTGAGTTGGAAATAGGTAAATAAAAGCAAGAATAAGATAAGGAAAACAGGAATTTTTACAAGGATCTCCTGCACCCTGATCTCCATTTTACTGACTTTTACATTCCTTATTAAAGTAGAAATGAAATATACTTTTCTATTAAAAAACTGCTGAATTATGAACTGAAAGATTTTTCTTTTTATTATGCTTGGGCTGTTCTACTTGCAGTGCTAACCTTTACTCCTGCTTCGTTTGGTGTTTTTTACAGAAAATTTTACAAGCAGCTTAACATTATGTATGCAGTTTCCAAGTTCCTTCAGTTCACCTGCATTCATAATGATGAAATAAGTGCTTGAGTGTAATATAACCTACTTGGCAACAAACTGTTTTATGGGAAATTATATGATACCATCCAATTTTATCAGAACTGGCACCCAAATTACTAACTCCATGTGTAGTTAAACCTGAGTGCTTTATGGCATCATAACTCAGATGACAGTGGAGAAATCTGGTTTTATTATGTCCTAATTATATGCATAAAACTCACCAAAAAAATCCAAAATTACCTTCAGGTGCATTACATCAGTATCCAAAAAAAAAAAAAAAATATATATATATAGATAGATATACTCTGTGTTGCCCCTGTGCGGCCTGTAAAATCACTAACTTTGTGATAAATGCCAACACACCTTGCTTTGGTTTTCTCCTCCATCAAAAAAGTTTTGGTATTGAAATGTTCCACTGAAAGACTGTGCACTGAGTCTGGTCTTGGTTCATAAAAGTTCATAAGGTTCTTAAAACAAGTACCGTATAAACAACAGGTGTGCCGATGGAGGAGTAAAACAGACATGGATTTCATGTGGTATATAAAAAATGAAATGGAAGTTGATGGAAAGGCAATTATCCCCGAATGGAATTAAGGTATTGTCTTCATATGGTATTCATTCCCAAGTTACTGGTTTGATTTCCTCTGTATGCAGCTAATGTACAGAATAAGAAATATTGGGCAGCTTCTACTGAACTTTTAAACATGCATAGAAAAAAAAGTTAGGCACTTTTTGAAGCTTATCTGCGAGTTTCTCTGCAAATTCAGTCTGAAATTCTGAGTGTTCACAACTTAGAAAATTGAGTCATATATTCAGATGGTTAACTAGGTATTTGGAAAACACATTTATTCAAATCTTATTAACAGTTCCAAAACCTGATCATTTGAAATTGAGTTCTAGAAAGATATTTCTCCTACATGCCCATTAAATGAAATAAAACAAAGAATGACCTATGAGATGTAGCTGTACTGTAGTAATCTTTTTGCAGATTTTGTATCTTTCTGAATGCTCATTTTGCTGCATTTTATAATAGATTAGTGAATTAACCTGGCATTCAGGTTAATTCATTCTATTCTTCCTCATCTATCTTTCCTAAGTCATTTCGTTTTTGTGGTGAGATAAAGCATTTTAAAGGAGGTTTTAGTAAGTCTTAATTTTTACATTTATTTTCCTCCCAGTTTGGTGTCATCTAGTAACTTGGTGAGAGTGCACACCACAGCTTTCTCCCAGTCATTGATAAAGATGTTAAATAAGGCAGACCCTCGACCCTCCGCTTGCTACCAGAGTCCAGACACAGTCTAACCCATATAACCACTGTTCTCTGAGTCCAGTCATACAAATAGTTTTCACCCATCTGGTTTTCCACCAATCCAGATCATGATGGTCAACTGTAGGTAATAGCGTCACAAGTCTTGCTAAAGTTGAAGTAAATGAAATCCACTGCTCTCTCCTCATCTGCACACCCATCGTTTTACCATACAAGACAATCAGATTGGTCAGGTGTGATTTACCCCTTGTAATCACAGCTCAGACTCTCTTCTGAGCTACACATTGGTTTTTGCCTCTTTGAAATTACCTTCGGTTGAATTCTAGCAGTGCTGACCACCTCCTTTTCCCCCCTTCCTCTAAAATGTTTCCCAGATCATTTAAATCCAAAATTTGGTATACAGTTGCTGAATTTACTTTAATCTCATAAAGAATAGTTTTTATTTGATGTTAAATTCCTTGATGTTAAAACTTTATCTGTGTATAGCAATGATCAAATCACTTAATTATAAGGTAGATTTGCAATGTGGGTTTGGTTTTGTTTCTTACAATCTTCAGAGAAATAAAAGAGCATGTTTAATTACCTTCATTATTTAGGAAGTAGTATGACAACAAATAAAGAAATAGAGTTTCAAAGACAAAGTCTGCATGTGGGAAGAGCTTTGTCCTACACAGATGAGATTTAGAATATCTGCTGGATTGATTTTGAAGTGCAGTGTACAAGTTTACAAGTGTACAAGTTTAAATCATTGTCCAACATATACACAGACATACTATTCATGAGGGAGTTGGAGTTCTAATTTTAGCATTACACGTTGTTTTTCTTCAAGTGCTTTAATATTATTTCCTATTTTGAAAGTGCATTTTTTCACAGGGAAAGGCGTATGTGAAATTTTGTAATCAGCCAGATGATCAGGTTGCAGAGGGTTCTTCCTTCCTTTTCCCTTGTGACTATTTTATGGGATAACCTGGTACTCCTAAGTAAGGAAGAGTAGTTGTTGACTAGATCCATTTTCTTGTCTTGTTGAAGATTTGTGCATTAAGGAACAAGGTTAAAGAACAAAAAAAGCTTTAGAAAATGTATTCTGATGATAGCTATTACAGCTCCAGTTCCTATGCTCTCAGGTCCAGACAGACAATGTACACATAACAGATATGTCAGAATTACAGACTGATTTATTTAAAAGCAAGTAAGAGAATCCATAACTTATCCAACTGTACAGGTAAACTGTTCTCAAACAAAATTATTCTCATTTTACCTTATTTGAAAGTAATTCCAACAATTCTTGTCAAAACCCTAGAATAAGAAATATGCAAGCCAGGGACAAGACATTAAATGTCCCTGACCAGCTTACTTCCCCACTTTGATCCTACTAAAACAAAGCCTTGCTATCAAGTAATTTATAACCACAGGAAAATGTTTTGGTTTCTCCAGAAAGAGTAAGATACAGGTGGTTTAACCAAAACAGTTTCATATCCTAAAATCACCAAGTGGGTGATACCTTCTCGCCTGTAAAGTATTTGTTTTCCTTTGTATAGCCACTGCACTAATAAAAAGCTATACTTCTCTTAGTAAGTCACTGGATGAAATAGAGGAATGGAGAATGAAGAGTTAGATTTCAAATGCCTTTGTCACAAGTGGACTCAGATGAAAACATACTTTTCTTAACCACAATTCTCATTTCCCTACCTTTATTTTTAGTCAAATTATTAACATTTTATTCAGACATTTTTGAGAATCAAGACTAGAGTTCTGGAACACTTAATTTACAAAATAAAGATTTAATTGTGTATGCAGTTCAAATGCTTATAACTAAAAGTCTCAAAAGAATAGCACAAGCGCTTAATGCAAATAAAAGATGTGAATTCTCATCCTTAAGCATAATGGAACATTCAAGGAGACAGTTAACACCACGTTCACAACAGATTTTTCAAGAGAACCATTTCAGAATTTCCTTTTAAATATATATATATATATATATTTCACACCTTCAATTTCTTCAAAACCATTATTTAGAACTTTCCACAGGGCAGTACTAATGTTTCACAAGCTTAGAATGTCGGTGTTTGAGAGATTATTGTTCAACAGAATAAATTAAATGATACATGTAAAGACTGTCAAGTATTATTTATAACACTATTTATGTTTATACATATTTGATGTTACTTTAGGCAGTTAGGAGGTCTGAAAACTTTCTAAAGAATCAATATCATTTGATTAATAAATAAAATAAGTTATAAAAATATTAATGAAAGCAAATAAATGACAATTTTAGGAATGTACAAGAAAAAAAATGAAGTCTTTAAAAAGATTGCAATAATGTATACATCATAGAATCATAGAATTGTTAGGGTTGGAAGGGACCATAAAGATCATCTAGTTCCAACCCCCCTGCCATGGGCAGGGACACCTCCCACTAGATCAGGCTGCTCAAAACCCCATCCAGCCTGGCCTTAAAAACTTCCAGGGATGGGGCTTCCACCACCTCTCTGGGCAACCTGTTCCAGTGTCTCACCACCCAAGATGAAAGCATATATTCAAATATACATATCTCCATCCTAAACTTGCAGGTTCACACTTCTACATATTCTGTGACCTGCTTCCCCAAACCGTTCAGTTTTCTTCTCTGCTGTCCCATTGGACTCTCAAGTGTTACATACTTAACCCTACTCTTCCTCTTTATTAGGATTATACTGAGATTTTGCTGAACCTGCAGATTTAGGTGGATCAAATTAAACTTTCACACAGTTTTTTAATATATAAAATGGATTATATACACAGACACATGCACACGAACATACATATACATTCCTTACTGAAACTTTGGGGCTTGGCTATCCCTGAATCACTACCATAGCTATTGTTCAGAACTCACAGAATACAGAGTTGCTTGCATGAGAATCCTTTCTCTTTTCATTCATTCTCATGACACTTTCTGTCTTCAGAGAATGAAGAAAAAAATCTGAAGTCAGTGATACCCACACAATTTTTGAAACATGAGTCATAAGATGGACAGGAGTTTCACTTTGAGTTTCTCTTTGAGCCTTGGATAAGTAGGTAACAACAGCAGTTTTACATGTAGTTTTCCTGTTCCTTCAAAATGCATTAAAAAGCCCATAAAAATTTAGTGACCAAAGATCTATTTTCCTTTTTTTCATCTGGGGACTGAACATCAGGGATTTCTTTAGAGAAATAATCCTGAAGAATGGTCACCTGAGGATCTGGCTGCTTCTTCATCCCTGCACACTGCCCAAGCCACTGTTCTCTGCCCTTCTCGGGTTTAGTCGGGCTTCTGAGGAAACTCTCACAGACAAACACTTTTGTAAAAAAGTATTCAGAAGACCACTGGGGCCACGAAGATGATCAGAGGGCTGGATCACCTCTTCTATGGGGACAGGCTACGAGACTTGGGGTTGTTCAGCCTGGAGGAGAGAAGGCTCTGGGAAGACCTTACAGCAGCCTTTCAGTACCTAAAGGGGGCCTACAGGAAAGATGGAGAGGGACTCTTTATCAGGGAGTGGAGTGATAGGACGAGGGGTGATGGTTTTAAACTGAAAGAGGGGAGATTTAGATTAGATATTAGGAAGAAATTCTTTACTATGAGGGTGGTGAGGCACTGGAACAGATTGTCCAAAGAAGTTGTGCCTGCCCCATCCCTCTCAGTGTTCAAGGTGAGGCTGGATGGGGCTTTGAGGAACCCAGCCTAGTGGGAGGTGACCCTGCCTATGGCATGGGGGTTGGAACTAGGTGATCTTTAACATCCCTTCTGATCTGAACCATTCTATGATTCTGGGTTCTATTATTTGATCTTTTCAGATAGAATCACACGTGTTGTACACACACAGTTTAACACATGCATCTAATCACTTTGCAAAAATTGACAACGTTATGCAGAAGGCCAGCAGTGCATTCTCCATTATCTGGAATCTTGAGAGAATAAAAATTCTGGATAATTTGGATTTTCAGAACATCAAATATATTCTCAGAATAATTCAAAACAAGTGCATGACTACATGGGAGGACACGAAAACAAAGCATCATTATTAATAGTTATCTAGGTATGTAGAGCACTGATATTGTATAGTACTCAAACAGGAATATTACCAAAGATATTACTAAAATAAACACCTGAACATGGAACACAGGTACAAACTGCAACTGATACGTGGTATCTGGTATGTGATATCACTTAACTGATTTCTGGTAACAGTAGTTCTGATTTTTTTTCTACTACTCTTCCTAAATCAGTTAAATTCAGTTATTTGATTTCTGAAACTGAATTATGATCAAGGATTTACATGAGTAGAGAAATAATAACAACAAAAAATAAAGGCAAATTAAAGCCATCTTAACTGAAGAAAAAGAAAGAGGAAAGTTTTAAGACCATCCTCAATAAGTGACTGAAACAAAGAATCAGTGACTGCGGGGCATGCTCTAATCTTTTGCTATCTCAAAATAGGAAAGAATGTCTGTCTGGAAGATATGCTTAAGACAAACACTACATTGTCCTTATGTGCAAAGATCATGAAATCATCTTCTTATGATTCCATTATACAAGAAAACAAACCGCATTATTTAATTTTACCTTTGGCCTTCAAAGCAGCCTAATTCTGACAGTGGCAAATTATAATTCTTAAATCAAATAGTAGTGCAGACACTGAAAACAGTAAGTTAACATTTTCTCTTTCATAGCATTTTTTAAAATAAATTTTTCACATAGAGATCTCAAATCAGTAATTTGAATCAGATTTGTAGCTATCAGAAATCTTAGGAATGTTCCAAATTTCAGAACATTTTATTAGGAATTGAAAAAACAACAACAGAAAACTCACATCCTCACTGCCAAATTCTGAAACATGCTATGATATTTAAAGCTTCTGGTTCTTTAGAGAAAAAGAGACAAGACTTCAGTAAACATATTCTACCATCTGCTTGGGATTCCATAAATTAAAGATGTCTGGGTATTTTTAACTGCATTCATACAGACTTGGATATCTTTTCTCTGTTTTGCATCTGTCGTGTTTAGCTCCTTGGTATAAAACTAACAGAAGGAGTCTAAAAGATATGTAACATGCTCTTACTTCTGGATTGTGATAGAGTGCAAAAAGTTACTTACCCACAACTGTATTGAAGATGTTAATATTTACTACAAGGTGTTTACTATCTTTCTGTTAAACCCTAAAATTCCTTTATTATCTATTATCTTTCTATTTGTTGACAACTTCCAGGAACATTATCAGGAAATACAAATGTACAAAGAAAGTACAAGCAATCTTGAAAAAATTTCCCTTAAAAACCAAGATGCTATTAACTGACTAGCTTGCTGGTTTTAGACCACTAAATAACCATTAAATTTTTTTTTATCTTTTGGCAATAGATTATTTTTTTATTATTTCAGTACACTGAAAAGTAAATATTGATTCCCTAAACGCTTTCCTGAAAGACTGTGGAAATCAGATAATTCTGACAACAGTTATCAAGAATTTTCAACAAGACATTAGTAAGAGTGTATCTGCAAATGAATGGCATTGGGAAAGTTACCATTACAGTTCTTATAGGCCTCCAACAGAGATAAAGGGAAGTTTCAATTTTGTTCTATTATATAGTTGATGTGTGGTAGCAACCGTAGCTATTTATTTTCTTCTTCATGCAATATAGAAAGAATTACAATATAGTGACTGCATTTTCTATCGTGCAGTCTTCCCATTGTAGGGCATGCCTGAAATACTTCTGTTTCCCATATCATCTTCACAGAGAACATGGTGAAGTTTGGGCTAGATAAAAAGACAGTGAGGTGAATTGAAAACTGGCTAAATGGCTGGGCCCGGCCCTTTTGGTGATCAGTGGCATGAAGTCCAGTTGGAGGCCTGTGGTGGTGGCAGGAGCAGCCAAGCCCAGCCCCTGGGAAAAAGAAAGCCAGCCACCAGTACATGTAAGGGGCCACCTAGGTGGAAAGCAACTTGGCAGAAAAGGCCCTGAGGTCCTGGTGAACACAAAGTTGAACATGAGCCAACTACGTGCCCTTGCTGCAAAGGCAAATGGTATCCTGGGCAGCGTTAGGAGAAGTGTAGTCAGCAGATTGAGCGAGGTGATCCTTCTCCTCTATTCAGCACAGGTGAGGCCACACCTGAAGTACTGTGTCCAGTTCAGGGCTCCCAAGTACAAGAGAGGCATGGATGCATAGAGAGCACAACGAAGGGCCACAAAGATGATTGAGGGACTCGAGCATCTCTCCTATGAGGAAAAGCTGACAGAGCTGGGGCTGTTTAGCCTGGATAAGAGAAGGCTCAATAGGGAACTTATCAATGTATATAAATGATGTATATATAAATGATGTATATATTGATGATCTTAAAGGTCCTTTCCAACCTCAGCAATTCTATGATTCTATGAAATACCTGAAAGGAGGGTGCAAAGAGGATGGAGCCGGGATCTTTTCCGTGGTGTCCACTGATAGGACAAGAGACAACAGACAAAAACTGAAATGCAGCAGGTTCTGTCTGAGCATCAAGAAACACTTTCTTTAATGTAGGGGTGATCAAGCACTGTGACAGGTTGCCCAGAGAGGTCGTGGAGTCTCCAACCTTCGAGACATTCAAAAGCTGTCTGGACATAGTCCTGGGCAACCTGCTCTAGGTGGCCCTGCTTGAGCAAGGGCGTTGGAGTAGATGACTTCCAGAGGTCCCCTCCAACTTCATCCATTCTGTAATTTGGTGCTTCTGTGAAATATGATACGGTATGAACCATATCAATTCTGCCAACTAATATGTCACCAAAGTTACCTACTTTGCTAAAATTTTTTATGGACTGGGGTGACAGAAATAGAACTTTATTTCTAAACTTCTTTTTCTTTGTAACATGAACTACTGTGTAATTATAGATTTGTAATCACATATTACATTTCATGGCTGACTTGGCAAATGTTAAGATTGGCAGTGGTTGAAAAGGCATGCCAAACAGAAATAATGTATTATTAAAGTGTGAATTACAGCACTAAAACAGAAGTGCAAAAAGATTTTAGAATATCATCAAGGCATTTTTACCCATATAATTAGTAAAGTAACAAATTAGACATTTCAAGGAAAACACTGAAATGCCTTCTATAAATCAAAAAAGCGTATTGATGATATATCTAGAAAAGAGATCTGTGAAAGAATTGAACAAGTTTTTCCTTTTTCTTTCTCTCTCTCTTTTTTTTTTTNNNNCTTTCTTTTTTTTTTTTTTTTTTTTTTTTTTTTAATACTAACTATGAATGCAAGTAGTAATTTGTACTTAAATACACTTAGGAAGTTTTTCCCACTGTATTTGTGAATGGAGCTGGATTAATCCAGTGTTGTCTTTCATTTAGTGCAATAGACATGCACCCAACACTGCATTTACCTTTTTTTTTTTTTTCCCCCAGAATATAATAGATAACAATATTAATATGGCAATCCTTCCTGTAATGTTGCAGTATCATGATTAACTGAAGGATGAGATTTACATATTCAAACACATGTAACCCATTTTTGAGCTACTGTCAATTAGAAATTATAAAAATGTCCTTTTTTTGTCCAGGTGACACAAGTGTCCTTGTCCCATTCTCAAAAATGAGGAAAGCATTAGCTGCTTATCAGAAAATGTTTTACTTATCTTTTGCATCTTTTTATTAATTCTCTAAAATATAAATCAACAGTAGCATATGGTAGCCCTATGGGCTGGTCAGATGTGAACACTATCTCACATGGCTTTAGAGTGATGCCATCCTGACTTTACTGGGACATATGTGCAAATATAAATACACAATGTACTAGCATCAGACTGACATCCAGAGTCTTAAGGACCAGATGGCTTCTACAGAGACTCACACGTTGGAGATGGAGATAATATCTATCATTTCCCTTATGCAAGCAACCACAACATAATAATACAATACACTCTTGAGTATTTTGAAGTCCTAAAGGAAAGAAAACATTCAGATAATTGAAGTCTCATGCAATCAAAGGAATTCTCAGTTTAATCATGACAACCTTTTTAGAAAAGAGAGTTTTTATGTAATTGAAATCATGATGTGATTGCATGAGGAAGAGGCTTGTGGGAAGTAGTCGTATTTTTGTGGCAGTGGCAGATGTACATTTATAAAATCAACTTCATGTGAAGAGCTGATCACCACAACTTATTTTCCCAGCTGGCCACATTGTTTTGGGCTATAAACTTGAAGCTTGCATATTGGAATCAACTGCTGTCATCAACACCATTTATGGTTGCATACCACTGAAGAAAGGCAAACGGGTATCCAGACAGAAGTCCTTTCACCCAATGAAAACTGCATTGAACCAGATGTTTACCCAGAAGCAAGTATTAATATCATTGGATTGTCTGAACTTCTGCACCATAAATTAAAATGGTGCCTGAGATCATAGGGTCTTGACTCTCTAGGAGGTCTGAATCAGGCTCTTTCCTCCTGCAGTAAGAAGGCCATACCTCTACTCAATGGAAGTGTAATTACAAGCTACAGTTAAATTTAAAACTAGACAGTAATCATTCTGGCAGATCACAGAATACATATAATACACTGTATTTTCTATCACTTCATTTGACATCATGTTTTGCTGACACTACTGAAGCTTTGAAAAACCGTGACTTTGTGGTTGTTTTTTTGTTTTGTTTAGCTTTAATTTACTCTTGGGTTGTTTTTTAATGATCCAAGTGCTAATTAAGTTCAAGAATCTATCTCAATGTACACTTGCTGTCCTGCATTTCAGACAGAGCAGTATTGACCATCTATTTGAGCCCAATAATTAATGAATTGTCAGCTGAGGGGAAGAGAGGGAACGATATTCCTTTTTTTTGTCTTTATAGCAGACGGTTGAGAAGTAGCCTCCAAAAGCCATTTTCAATCCATTCTGGGAGAAGAAATACTTGAGAACACTCCCTTATCCTGAAATACCACACTGGGACTAGACAAATCTTTTTTTCTGTTGAATAATTATTAATCCTCTTGATGAATTTAGGGTTTAGGAAATACAATTGCTTTATCAAATACTGACAAAAGCTTTCCTAGGTCTATATCTCTGTAAGCTTTATTTTTTAAGCAGTGTAGAGACATTCTAGAAAATCTTACAAAGCTTACAAAGCAAACATTTTACATAACAAGTTCACATAAATGTATTGGGATTCACCCAAGAGTGCTCAGGGAGCTGGCGGGAGAGCTCACCAAGAATCTCTCCATCGTTTATCAACAGTTTTGGTCAACAGGGGAGGTACCAGATGATTGGAGGGTGGCTAATGTGATGCCCATCAACATGAAGGGTCAGAACTGCAGGCCTGTCAGCCTGACCTCGGTACCAGGACAGATCATGGAGAGGATCATCTTGAGTGAGCTCTCACAGCAAGTGCAGGGCAGCCAAGGGATCAGGGCCAGCCAGCAGGGGTTTAGGAAAGGGAGGTCCTGCTTAACCAACCTGATTTCTTTCTATGACCATGTGACCCACCATCTGGATGCGGGGAAGGAGGTGGACATTGTCTATCTGGACTTTGGGAAGGCCTTTGACACCGTCCCCCATAGCATTCTCCTGGAGAAGCTGTCGAATCATGGCATAGACAAGT
>VXBH01002346.1:0-62427 GCA_013400035.1 Rynchops niger | reverse complement strand
ACTTTACTGAAAGAGTGGTCAGGCACTGGAACATCCTGCCCAGGGAGGTCGTTGAGTCACCATCCCTTGAGGTATTTAAGAAACGTCTAGATGTGGCACTTCAGGGCATGCTCTAGTGGCAGAGCTTGTAGGTTGTTTGGTTGGACTCGATGATCTTAAAGGTCCTCTCCAACCATGAAGATTCTATGATTCTATTCATCCTCAGGTGTACATTGGGAAAGTATGAGTTAATTCCTTTAATGACCCTTGCATGGGTTCCTTTACAAATTATGTTTTTACAGTAAATATTTTCTTAGGAAGTGGTAATTTAGGNTTTTTATCATGGGAAAATAGTGCAAGTTTTCTTATCACCATAAACATAGCCTGGGGCATGAATCACATTATACCTATGTTTTTTGCTCTTTGGAAATCATACACTTTTGTTAAAATGTATTATTTTTCTCACATTTCTATTACAGCCCTAATAATGAAGCATAGTAAAAGTTAGACTGGCCTACCTACTGCATGCTATGTTAGTCAGTAAATTAAATTATTGGAGAAGAATATGAAACAAGGTAATCATGCGGTAAAAATTCCTTGGTATATTCTGCAGTAAAAACTCCTTGGTATATTCTGCAGTCAAGTTCCTTGGAAATGTATTAAGTTAAGATATATCCCTTTGTGTTTAACAGTTCTCCATGGATTTTATTTCCCATTATTTTGTACTGGGGGGAAGACCCAATTTAAACATGAGACACTCAGTAGAGATGCAATATATATGAACTTGCTGCCTTTAATATTATGAAAAGATAGTTTTAAAATTCTCTCAACAGAAAGAACCTGTGTTAGTTGGAAAAAAATAACAATAACCTCTTGAAGTATAGAAACAAAATTCATTATGTATTCACTGTACGTGTAAACTATTTGTTTTACAAATGTTTCAGTTCTTTTCCTGTCCCTAATAAGCACTTAGTTATTGTTGAATTGGTAAGATTTCTTTTAAATATACCTCCAATAAGCTGAAATTATTTAAAAGTTCAAATTTTCTCCTACTTTGCTATCTTCATTCTGATTTTCTGTCTCTAATAGTCCAAATTATTTGGGGCAAGAGCATTGCTTTATGTTGAAAACATCTATTTCATTGAAACCAATCAAGAAGAAATATAAAAAAATGTAATGGAGGGCAGGTGAAGGAAGAAATGTCATTGAAATAGCTCATCAGATAAAGAAATTTAATCATAATTTATTTTTTGAATTTTCATCAAATTTCATTTAATTAATAAATGATGACGTAATATTGCATTTTGCTTACCTAATTTTACTTTTAAAAGGCTCATATAATTTCCAATTAAAGCTGGTGGCAATAAATAGATAGGGTTTTTTTAAAAAATTCTTTGTCTAATTAAGATTAATTTTCCTTGCCTATACCAAACATACACTGTCAGGACACTATAGTGTAAGGAGTGCAACATCTGTATCCCACAGTCCCTGACTACATACATTAGAGATGCACTGTTTTCCATAGTTTATAAACTAGTTATTCCTTCCATGTAATTACAGTAAGTGCTTGATTAGGGTGGGCATTAAAATCCATGGGGGGAATATCTGAGCAGTGGAGTGTTCTTCTGAGTTCTTACACTGAGCCATAGATTGCCTAGCAGTTGAAAAACTTAATTGACAAATTCTATGGTTATGAAAGAGAAGAAAAGGTATCTTGCAATGTAGTTTTTTTGAACAAGGTATTCCTTCTCCATGGATATCCTTCTATTTTAACTCTTCGGTAATTAAATATCTAAGTTGTAGATTGCTTCAAGACTTTCTGTGCAATAGATCTATCCCTCATATATTTAGTAGATACTCATGGGAAAATTCTTTGTAATGGTATCTGCAGATTGAGCAGGAGTGTGAAGGCTACTTATCTCTAATCATTGGCCTTGTGGATGAATAATGAAGATGTTGCTTAGTTTATAACCTTGCCACGCAACTCTGAAGAGAAATTTTTCCACTGTATCCATACGTGCCTCCAGTATTGTTTCTGAGGTTTCCTCTCAGGGTTTTGTTACTTCCCAGGTTCAGCGCTGGGCCAAAAGCCTACTCTGTTCTAATATGCTCATTTTCATGTCCTATTAAAATTCAGTTGGTTTTGAGGACTAGTGAGCACAGCCAGAATTCATTTTCTTGGTGATTTGCACTGGGACAGATGGCTGACATTAGAGTTATGATATTGCGTTACCTAACACGTTATAAAACAGTCCCACGTTTCATCCCCAAGTTTAGCTGGTGAAACTTACAAAGTAAATTATGATGAAGTCAGTACATATATGTATATGGTCCAGCTATTTGTTATCAACATATCACCTATAAACCAGAAGAGTAATTAAGTCTTGCCCATTATTTTCATTCAGCCCTGAAAACAACAGCCTACAAGTAGGGTTATCATAGAATAGAAAGGTTCAGGTTAGAAGGGATCTTAAAGATCACCTAGTTCTAACCCCCCTGCCCTGGGTAAGGACACCACCCACTAGACCAGGTTATGCATATAAGAAAGAAACCTAATGTCCTCTGATGTCCTGTACCAATTTTTTGTTCTGAGTTTTCAGCCCCTCCTGATTCAAGAAGCCATGCAAAATGTTAGGAATTCTGTTCACTGCATCTTGCTGTCGTGGTTTGGGCATCAGACCAGACACTTGCTTACGACAGGCATACAGAGATGGCAAAATCTGAGAGAGGCAGAGGGGATTATCTTAAACTTCTAAGGGACTGGATAAATATAAAAGCACAAATTTAATTAATCTGAATTTGACATGCTTTTATAAGGTCAAACTTCACAGCATTAGGCTATATGGAATGTGTTTCTTCAAGATTAAATACCTGGCTGTAAAACTGGAAGCACTTCTCTATCCATATAACAGGGACTGCAACATTAATACCAGTGAAAATGCTTATCAGAAGCACATGAAAATCAGAGAGCTCAATGATTTTGATATCATGATGCCTGAATAAAAAACAGGTCATTCGACCTGAAACTAAGAATTAAACCTGAGTTTTCTAGCACTTTGTTTCTTATGTTCTACATAAAATTTAGTAGACCTTTGAATTGAGGGCCAGGCATCTGCTGATGCAAATAGAGCTGCAGCTGAATTGTTTATGCACTGTTGAAATTATTACTAGATGCACACCTATATCTTTTGACATCTCTCTATCTTTAAAAATTTATGCTGTTTTTACTTTAAAAAGGACTATTATGAAGCTAAATACATTAGTGATTATGAAATAATAAATCAGTGACAGGCTTATATTAGGAGAGGTTATTCCTCTGTGCATGAGGGAGAAGCAAAAAAACCATAGCCCAACTTGTCCAACACAAGTTCATATCCCCCAATGTGAAGGATGTGTGTGCATGCAAGTGTGGTCTCAGTGTCAGAGAAGGGAATTACTTTCCATGCTGAGGTTTTAATGATGAATATGACAGCTGCAATGCTCAGTTTTGCAAAATGTATTTACTGTACAAAAATATTTTTATTCTCGGACATAGTTTCAGGACTGTGGCTGGTTTTAAAGATTAAAGATGCCCATCCTTAGGAAAACCTGGAGGAACAAGTCTCTGTAGAGGAAAGGAACCAATTTCCTTTTAAGTTTTCTTTTATCTATTTCTATACAATTTAATTGTGATGACCCAGATAGGTACTTTGTGCTATCATCCTTTGTTATTTTCTGGACAGGGAATACAGCTTAATGACAGCTACAGAAAGTGGGAAAATATTTGCCACCCATAGGAAATTTTAGCAAACGTCATTAGATCAAATCACCAGGAATTGTTATTTATGGAACAGAGAATAAAACAAATTTTGAAAGTGAGGGGCATAAAAATCATTTCTATAGAGAATGCTGTAGACTTTAAAATAAACTTTCAGTTTTAGTCAGCTGAAACAGTCAAGGTTGAGGCTCAAGGAACATCCAATATCATTATTTATAGAGCATCGGGAACTACATGGTTCTTTGCAGGCATAAGCAAAGATGTGGATCCTTTACCTGGAAAAAGGTTAATATTTTATAAGACTAGTTATTATAGTCTCATTAGATATTAAAACCTGTTAAAGATATATTTTCAGTCCACATAACTGATAGCATCAGTTGTGTTTCCTATTTTTCTAGATATTATTTCAGGCTTAGATTACCGTTGTTCACTATAAATACCAAAACCCCAGGTAAAGAATAATTGCTCTCTGGTTTGGATGAACCTAAGAGGCCACAGGCCTAACTCTTCTCTTTGCACAGGGTCAAGTAGCAGAAACTGCACTCGTAAGTACACCGTTTAGAATAGTTCTTCACTGAGACAAAATTGAGAGTAATCCATACTGCACCACAGTGATCCAAAAGGGTGACTCTGTATATAGCTACTTCTGTTAAGTGATGAGAAAAGTTAAAAGCACAAGATTTTCAGGGGGAGAGTAGAGGGGGAAGATGAAATTGTGATTACTCTAATTTAAACTGGCCATTCAGATACTTATTCTGACTTTTACCCTTTCAGAATAACACTGTTCTCCACTTACTTACAAATCAAATTCCCTAACCTCTTCATTCATGTAAATAGGGAATGTGCATGTTTGTGTCAAGGTTAAATTTAGATGTATAGGGCAAATTATATTCTTGGTTTCATCTCACTGTAAATACTGAGTAATTGAAATCAATGGACCTACTGCTGATTTATACAAATGTTACTAAGGGAAGAATTTGATATCCCTGAGGTCAGTACCAAGGGTCTTGCACACAAACAATTACATTAACTTACACCAGCTCTGCAGCTATGTCAAGGATACAGCTATGTGTAAAGCTATAACATTTCATCCAGACTGAGAATTAAGTGAACCCAGAACAAAGTCCTCTTAGTGGCATTAATAAGTTGCAGGTGAAATAAGTTGCAGCAGCAACAGTAACAATCTTCCAAAGTATATATCCTAGTCACATTAATGATGACACATAATACATTGGCAATCAGAAACATATACACTACCTGCATGAATATGAAGCCATTCCAAGACTGAAAGGAAAATTTATTTCCTTTTATGACTTCAAAATATTAGAAAGTTTCAGGGAAATAAATCACAGTGAATCGGTAGCAGAAAAGACCACAAAGATTACACGCAACTGGTTATTTTTAGTTTATATTTAAAACCTTATTGTCAAGTAAATATTACTTAAAATTATTATAAGTACAAGCAAATTTTATAGATGTAATCATTTGTCATCTATTTTACAAACTGCATTTTAGTATTTCAATATTTACTCGGTTAAGCTACTGAAACTTTGCACTTAAAAGTAGCCACATGAGCAATATTTTCAAATGGGACAGCTAAGAAGTGCTTCAATCAGTGGCTAATTTTCAGAAATACTTAGACTGTTATTGATTTTTACATGTAAATGAGTTGGGTGCTGGAAACAATAATATAATTCTTTACTGAAAACAAGAATATTTCAAAACTAGAAAAAAATTAAATAGTGAAAAATTAAATTAGGTCTAACAATTACATGAGCAGCAGATTTATGAAGTCTGGTTTGTGAAGACTATTTTGTTATATTATTTGACTAGTTATATTATTTGATGAGTTCTAAGTCCTGATTGTAATTATTTTTCCTCAAAAACCAATTTTTTCACTCATCTTGGCAGGTTTTCTGTTGTCTGATAGTCTAGCTGATTCATCTTAAAAGTTTCTACTGGCATAGGATTGAAAAGCAGTATTTAGTTTCTTTTTTCCTTACTTATTTTCACAAAGCCCATAGAAATGGAAACCTCTCTAACCTCCAGCCTTATCTTGAAGTGTGTTAAAATGGTACAAGAAGTGCAAAACCAATTACAGTGGGACCAAGGTAAGCAATACAACTGTTCAGAGTTTGTTTTCCTAGAAAGCTATCTTCAAATGTGAGACCCTGCTGTCTGAATAACAGAGTGCAGGGAACCTGGCACGCCTCCCTGCTGGTGCCTTCCTACAGCTCACAGGCAAATTGAGACATAGACTATGCTCCATCTCAAGTCTTACTATGGAATGTGACCACTACTGTAGGTATGGTAGACCATCCTCCTTTACAGCTCTTTGGCAGGTCCCATTTATTGAGAATATATATGGATTTATGAGTATTTATGAGTAGGTAGCAAAACCTGCCTAAAAAAAGCTGGTACAGAGGGCACTCAGCTATGGAGAAGCCCTAATACATAGACTTAAATAATGGAATTTATAGCAAATGGATTTCAACTTCCTATAGCGTACTTGAATACACCCTGAAAGTTTAGACTGAGGCAAGCGTATTGAATGCAACAATTTTGTTCAGGGATAATCCCATTGGTTTAAGCTTCAGTCTTAGCTACCCTTGTCTGAAAAAAAAAAAAAAAAGGCAAACCAAAAATAAAATCTATATTTAAAATAAAGAAATAGGCCACTGAAGTTGTGCTTCATGAGTATTGAATAGCCTTGGGATAAGTCCTAGCTTTACTTAATCAAATGTCTCACCCAACTTTGTTACCAGAGGCAAAGAGAGTAAAATAGCATATATAGCTTTTGGCGGACTATTTGTCTTCTTTCACTTGCTATAGTTGGTGTAATCTATCAGCAGTATTTGCATAGTAGTAGAATCCAACTTGCACTTAATTAAGCTGGTCACTGATGGGTTGCCTAAGTAAGAGGAAATTAGCAACGTCATTGACCTTAACAAGTAATTTGTGTGCTGCTTGCAGCACCATCACATACATGACAAACTAGTAGGACAAATATCTGGCTCATAAAGCAGAACTGGGGGATTAGTGGAATGTGAAGAACCTTTTTATTTCCAAGACAGAAAGATTAATAACCGATTCCATAAGGGGCAAGCATGAATTTAATGCAAGGCCCTGCATTGATTTCCTTCTTCTTGGTTCTTCTTTCCTTGTTCTCACACCATAACTGGCCCGGATTGTGCACACAGTTTTGGTTTTGATTTCTGTCTAATAAAGATTTAGAAATTATTTTGAAAACATCAGAAAAAGATGAGGAATAGAATTATCTAGCTTTTCATTCTTATTACTTATACTTCAAACTTGATATTGATAACCAGAATATTTTTTTTATATATTGTTCTATCCAAATGACATTTATGAGTGCATTCTCTTTTTATTTATTTTACTTCCAAGTAAGAACAAATAAATAAATAACTGAGCTAAATTACAAGAGGTAAGGATTTGTCACGTAGAGCAAATCTGAAAGCTCCATTTTAGGCGATGTTAAGACTTCTCTCCCCATTTCCTGCAGCTTTCCCTTTCTTCCCTTGACAGTTTGCCCTGGCACACACACAAGCAACGCTGCTTGCAGTCGCTCTGCAGCAGTCTTTGGCAGGGTCACTTTTACAACACAGATTTAAGCCAAAGCTAAGTATCTTCACCTTTGAAAAACTGTATAAACACTCTGAAGTAAATCAGCCCGCTGTAGAGGGAACTTGCCTAAGAAAGGTGAGAAAAACACTTGCTGCCTTTTGGGAAAAGGATATAAGGAGAAGCACAAAGAGAAAGCAGCACAGAAAAAGAGAGAATTAAAGAAAAGCAGGAACATTTTAAAACTGAATCCTACAGCTTTAAAGAGTTTGATTTTTCCGGAAGATACATGCTTCTGTTTTCCTACACAAAAGCAGCAATTCAAACTTCTTCATGCTATCCACATCAGTGTGACCTGAAGCAGCCACTTCCCAAGCCCATCCTTATGCTGGACCTGTCAGCAACAGCAATATCGTCTGTGTTAATGCATTTAGTGCAGTGGATAATCTCAAAGTTTGATGAGAGTATCCAAAATAAGACACAAATGGGAAAAATACCTAAACAAGACAGGTATTTACTAAGAAGAGACATAAGAACAAGAGGTCGGATGGAATTAATTCCAGAAGGACCTTTTCCATAAAGAATCCAGCTTGCAATTTTCAGGAACAGTGAAAATGTAGCAGAATCATACACAGGCAGTTCACCATTGTTACTCCTGCCCTGTGCTCACTGGCATGCTCGGTATTCCCTGAACACTTGAACTCCCAAGACTTACTTTCAGGCTCTCTGTTTGGAGTTCATGATTTTAAAATGTTTCAAAATGTTGAAAAGGATAGAGAACACTATGCTAGAACAACCCCCCTTCCCCCCGGCCCAAATTTCTTTAATATTCTGAATGATCTTTTACGAAATACCAAGTTACCTGTCGTTCTTGTTGTTCAAGTACGTTCACTGAGAGGAGGAAGAAGGAAGTAAATCTGATTGACAGGCCAGTGGAGAGTGGTATGAAATTTAAGTTAGAGAGATAAATCAAGACAATATCTAATTAGCACGGTAGTTACATTTTTATCCAGTTAAAGGGTTTTCAAATCCAAATTTCATAACATACTTTTTTATGAACTCATTCTAAATGCAGATTTTAGGACAACACAAGAATACAGCAGGGAAATGTAGTGCCCTTGCTCTGATTAAGTGATTTAAAAATTTTCTACCTTTTATTTAATTAATTGAAATTACAGCATAATAGGTTTATTTTACCTGCAGAGGTTACGGGTTATAAAAACAGTGATCAGAATAAATCTATATTTGTGACAACCAAGCATCTTTTCTCCTTATCCGTCTCAAAGCCATGTTAACTTATTCGTCTTCGTTCAGTGTAGGCAATTTGAACTTAAATGGATATGCAGCATTTTCAGGAGTATAAGGGTTTGTCTGAAGCTGCAGTTTCTTATGTCACTTACTGTCAGCATTAATGAAATGCTTGACATTGTTACTCCAAAGTCATGGCTTTTTCCCTTAAATTGTTTATATGGGACTTTGTATTCATAAAAATAGAACAAAGTGATAAGTACTACAAAACAGGATGGATAGGATTTTCAAAAGCACTCAGCCCTGACAGAAATCCCTTCTTTTGCAACCACTAGAAGTGTCTGAAATGAGAACAAGATTAGGTCAATACTAAGGGCTTTCAAATTCTCACCCGCTATGTTTTGCCTATATTAAAAAGGCAGCACACTATGTACATACTCATTTTGCATGCATAATTAGGGAATTTTTTTTTTATTTTTTTTTTTTTTAGAAAAAAAACAAAACAGAACAACCAACTCTGTAGTCCTTAAGCTACCTTGTTCCCATAAGCAGGCAGCCTGCATTTTGCAGTCTCCCTTTTTGGCTCAGTTTTCAGTGAAATGAATGGTTAGATTTTGCTGTAATGACTCAGTTTGATTTCCAGCAATGGAAGACACTGAGATGCTATGAAAACCAAAGGCATATTTAAATAAAGTATGAGTCACACAGAAGCAGGTCATGAGTGAAAGAGACAAAAAATCCAACACACTGTGCTTGAAAATGCATTCTGGTTCTCAAAAGAATTTGGAATGGTAGATTCTGAGTAGTGATACCTAATTGCCTAATTTTAAGTATGTATGTACTGAACTATAATTTATTTTAATGTAACTTCAGCTTTATGCATAAGGCTATTTTCTGCTGCCAAATAGGAGCAAGGTATTCATATAAAGGGTTAATATTTATTTGTTCTGAATTTCTCTGCTTTCCTTTGTTTTTCTCCTCTCTGTTAATTTCTTTGTGCTTTGAAGAGTTTTTTATTTCTCCACTTTACCTAATAAGCTTTGAAAATCACCTCCTAAAAAATAACAAGAACAGAAATTGAGGGTTTTGTTTTTCAGTTGGAATTGCTTCTGCTCTAAAATATTCTGGGAAACAGTCTCCAGGAAATACACTATGGCACGTAACAGTGAAGTGCTCTATGGTATAATAATTAAAACATCAATTCATATGTACGATTATTTATTTGATGGATATATGAGAGGTATTCTAACTTAATGCTTATTTCATCAGCACTTTTGCCTATTATGTTGGTTAATTTCTGAAAGCAAAAACAATTCTTCTGTACATATGCGTTCATTGCATGCACATTTTTCCCGCTTTTTGTAAGTGTTTTGTAAAAGTGGATGTGCAGGCTGCTGGCTGATCTCTATGACATCTATAAAAGCTGGCTGAAATTACTTCAGAATTGTTGAAAAAATAAATGCGCTGAAGGCAATCTAAGCTTTTACTTAAGCACAAGCCACACACAGACAAGAGTCGAACAGCTCTGCTCTAGCTTACAACATGCTTTTTTTGGATGGCCTCTGGAAAGAAGGGGGGTGAAGACAACAGTGCTAAGGGAGGAAGTAAATGCTGTTTGTTCTGTGATAGCCATGTAATTGAATCTAGCCACACAATTAACTTTACATATTGAGAAATTTGTCTTGTTCTTCAAGTCCTGTGGGAGTTTTGCGATTCAGTTCAACAGGATAAGATCAGGAAAGAGTTAACAGGATTATTTCACTGTAAATGAAATTAAACTTGCGTGTATAGGATTGGGCACAGAAGTAAGAACATACAGCGGGGTATTATGCAGCATAAAGTATAGATATTTCATAATTTTCCCTAGTATTTCATCTCAGGATCATAGAATCCTTCACAAATATTAATTGATTCCTATGATATGCCTTTAGGGAATGAAAAGGAATTTTCTCAGCTTACAAAATATTTTTTTCAGTAAAGGTGAAGCCATAGCAATAAATTACTGAAACTGTCATAACGGTTTGAGCATTTATTTTAAAATATACTATGCATTAGAAGTATTACACCAGCAGAAAAGCTGCATGTAGCTTGTAAAAAGAATATTTTATGTATGATGAGATTGACACAATTCAAAATTCACATGCTGTGTTAATCTCACACAGTTTAGGCCCACAAACAAAGATTTTTAGAGTTGTCAGCTTTATGAGAATGAATTAGCAAATGCAAGATAAATAATGTCGGAAGCCTGCCAAGAGCAGCAGACTAAAGAGGTGAGAGACTGATTTTCCATTATCAAAATGCAGTAACAATAAAGCGAAGGAACTGTATCCGCTACTTCTTCTACACTGAAATATTATTTTAGGATTATTGTTGTGAATATTTCTTTTCTAAAACAAACAAACAAAAAAACCCAAACCCACACCAAATACATGGCCCAGCTGGTTTAGTTTCATTAGTCGTGTACAGTAAATGAAGGCAGCTCTCTCTCACAGCAATATAGATGATAAAGAAAGTCCATGTGCATGCCAAGTTTTTCTGCAGACGTTGTAGCACAAAATAGAGAAGGTTTAATCCCTAATAGCACAAAGAGTTGCATTGGCTTGAGCTCAGCTATGAGAAACAGAGCAGTTACTGTTTTTTCGCACGTAGCCGTTTCATGCATGGCCAGTGAATTACTTCTGTTGCATTCATACTTTGGGAATTTACGATTTACAAAACCAGCGGGAAGGAAGGCCTAGACACCCACATGAAAATAAGATCCACATGCTTCTTTAAATACCTATCCAGCAAACTGAGAGAAGTCAAAAGCAAATATAATTCGTGGAACAAGCCATATATTATTCAGCAATAGTTGTTTAATCCTGGTTATTCAAACACTTCCCAATGTAAGAAATTTAAGCCCAGGTATTTTAATTCAAACATTTTTCTTAATTATTAAGATGTATCTTTACTACACGTTCTTTTGACGTAGTAAAAAACCTAAATAAAACTTTTTTTCAGTTCTCCAACCTATAGATCCCCCAAACATACAGTGATGGGTCATAAAGATATGTAGCATAATCACATGTCCATTATATGCTCTGTCTACTGGATAAGTGTTGACATTATCCAAATATTCCTCTAATCTACAGTTATTTTTAGAAAATATTGATAATAAAGAAGTGTTACACTAAATTGGAGATTAGATAAATTACTTGTAAAGTCACTGAAGCCACTGTGATTGGAGTCAAAGTACCTCTGAAGATTTGAGCATCTTAAATATGAAACCTTCTAAGCCTGCTTGTTCACCATAAAAAAAGAACATTGTCTGAAATAACGTTAAAATCTTGGATCCCTTTAGCCAATAAGAATAAACACTAAATATTCAGGAAAAGATTTGTATGGAGCTCCAAAACAGACATATTAACATTTGGTCTGTATCAGCATCAGTCATGACACTGCTCTGGGTTTGGTTTTGTTCTTCCTGCTTAATACTTTTGAACCTGCCAAGTGAAATTATTTATGTAAATCAGAACAAGTCATATAAATACCACTATGCAAGATAGGACAACGTTAGGAAGAGATGGATTGGGCATCTCAGCTACCCATCCACACTAAATTGTGTGGATTTATGTTGTAAGATACTGCCATATCTTCCAGTGTGTTTCTCACTGCTGGGTAAAGTGGTATTTGGCTACCTAAATTTTATTTCTATGAAAATTATGATCCAGAAATGTCCTTTTCCACTGATGTCTTATTTGGGGAATAAAATACAAAGTTTCTCACTGTTTTATGTAAAATTCCTTGGGGCCTTAAATCCACTCTGAACATGCCTTGCTGTGTTTCAATATGGATGGGATTGAGATGCTGAGCAGCTATCTGATACTTAGCCTGGACTTGACCCAGACAAGATCAAGGCCATCCCTTTGCTCACATCTTCAGAACAACTAATGGGCATTCTCAAAATACATCTAATAAACTAGGACTCTTATAAAATGCTATGAGGGTCACAACTTTAACCTAAACACACCAAGTGAATGTAAGACTCTGTTCCTCTTTCTGTCCTTAAAAACCTCCCAGAGAACAAAAAAAAAAACCAAGCAGAAACACTACAAGGAAGCTTATAATTTATAGTATTCTTCCTGGTTCAGAAATTCTCTGTTCTGCCTGAGGGAATTCAGTTGTCTTCTAGATTTCCCTAAACACCAGACTATGGTTCTTGGACATTCTCCAGTTCTCCATTTGTAGTCATTCTATTGCTGTCTAGCAAAAAGAAGAGAAAAAAAGAGAAATATTCATTTGGACAGAAGGGAAGATCAAGAATACAAGCCATTAAATGTTCTTGATTCAGGCACTAACAATCACTTAAATATTTTTTCTTTCTGTATCTCTTGAGTTATACATTAAAACAAAGGATGGCTGTAAAGTCATAAGTAGAATTTCCTGCCTTGAGTATTATGATAGCTGTTGGACTATAGCAAACATGGACAAAAGCCTCCTAACTTCAGAAAAAAGATAATTTAAGGTTTATATTTCTTTGAACTTGTAATGGATATAGCAACCACAGATCAGGAAAGAATATTTACATACACCTGAGACACTGAAATTTGAAAGTGCAAGACAAATATTGGAGCCTAAGTCTCCATTACTCTGCATCTAGTCTGATTTTCTACAACCTTGCAGCCCCATTTATCACTGAAAAATGATTATAAGAGCAACTAAATGATGGAGCTAAAAAATAATTAATATATTACACACTTATTCATGACTAAGTAATAGCAATGCAGTGGAGAAACAGATTAACAATAAGTACTTTAGTATGTTCTTTATTACAACAGTGATCATTCCATACTGGCTGTTTGGCTGATCTCTTTACATACAGAGTTTAACAGATTCTAAGAAGCGGGGAGGGGAAGCTTGGGCCATTTTTTTTCTGAGATTTCTGCATGTTTCAGTGTATTGTGTTGCTAGTTGTATTTTTCTGCAGCCGAGGGAACAGAGTTTAGGATGCAGATGTCAAAATTACCATTAATGTCTGGCAAAGATACATGTTCCGCTTGTATTAAATGCACTGTGGACAGAAATACAGACCTTCGCAATGCATAGTTGAGAAAAGATCAGTATGTTTACAGATTGGTAGGCATGTTTTTACAGGCTATCCTATCTATAATGTGAGAATTCATTGTTCATGAGTTAATGCTACAAAAAAATTCTTCAAGAAACCACTAAATTTTTCTTCATTGCCACTTGATAATTGATTAAAATACGAGGAAGTTCCAGTTAAAGTATGAAATTGTTTGTGACATTCAAGAGAAATATTTTACATTTTGGACTTTAGTATTAAAAAACCCCAAACCAACAAAAACCAAACCAACTTTGAAGTTAATTAGGTACATTATTGTTGCATGCATTTTGATTAATCATTAGCCAGTCTATTGAAACATGCTTAAGAGATTAAAAACTTTTGAAGTCCAGTTTGTTTCCAGGCCAAGAACTCCACAGAGATGAGGTTTGGTTCTTCATCTCTGTGAATCTCCTTTTGTCATGAATGTCTTTGAAAAATGGACATAAATTACTATTGGCATTCGAAATGCAAAATTATCATTTGGTATCATTTATAGCAACTGTGCTTTTCAAAAGCACCAAGCAGTAGATAATTAGACCCACTGAATTGACTACAGGCATAGCTTCCACCATTATTATGTTACAATAGTCCTGAAATATTGACATATACAAGGTGTATGTTGCGCTACACACTGCATAGAGATAGGAAAAACACAGATTTTTCATTTGAAAAGATTGCAGTCTAAACAAAAAATAGGATAGCACAAGTATGTGCAGACTAGGGAGCACAAGGAATTAATGAGATGGTGCTAATCACCGTAATGTCTGGTGGTCTCAGCTCACCAGCTGCCTGACAGGTACCATGTTTGGAGAAATTGTAGCAAACCAGCCCTTTAAAAAGGGATAATTCATAGAGCATGTTAAAAAAAGCAATATGAATTCCTATTTTACTAGACTCGTTTACCAGATCTTGCACATATGTTATGGAAATACATTTATTTGTATGTTTTACTCAATACTAATGATTCTCGTATGCATTCATTGTATTTGTGTCCTTTTCCAATGGTTTTGACTGTATGTACGTGTATGTCACTGGTAACTCGCTTCATTTATCTTTTAACAGAGTAAAGGGGATGATTTTAAAAACTGTCAGAAAAAAGTAACACTAAAAATTAGAGATGTGTATCACTTCCACGTTATGAATTATTGCACTAGTCTGATTATTTTAGATGTATGGCAGATCAGTACTGAAAAGTGGTATACAACATAATATCTTATTATAATAAATAGTAGTTTATAATAATATTAAAAACATCTCGGAGATTATTCCCTTATACATAGTAAAACGTGTAAGATATCATGGCTAGTATTTTACACTTACTTATATAAAATGAGAGGATTTCATATAAAAGGAGAAGCTCCTTTGCCAAGTGATTGAGAAGCCAACAAGGGGAGGTGCTATGCTAGACCTTGTTCTCACCAATAAGGAGGAGCTGGTGGGGAATGTGAAGCTTGAGGGCAGTATTGGCTGCAGTGATGATGAAATCGTGGAGCCCAAGATCCTTGATCCTCCAGCGAGGAGGGCACACAGCAATCTCACTACCCTGGACTTCAGGAGAGCAGACTTTGGCCTCTTGAGGGATCTGCTTGGCAGAGTACCATGGGATAACGCCCTGGAGGGAAGCAGGGCACAATAAGGCTGGTTAATATTCAAGGATCACCTCCTCCAAACTCAGGAGCAATGCATCCCAATTAAGAGGAAGTCAGGCAAAAAAGACAGGAGGCTGGCATGGATGAACAAGTACCTCTTGAACAAACTCAAACACAAAAAGGAAGCCTACAGAGGGTGGAAGCAAGGTCAGGTAGCCTGGGAGGAATAAAGAGAAATTGTCCGAGCAGCCAGGGATCAGGCTAAAGCCCTGAGAGAATGAAATCTGTNAGCAGGGCACAATAAGGCTGGTTAATATTCAAGGATCACCTCCTCCAAACTCAGGAGCAATGCATCCCAATTAAGAGGAAGTCAGGCAAAAAAGACAGGAGGCTGGCATGGATGAACAAGTACCTCTTGAACAAACTCAAACACAAAAAGGAAGCCTACAGAGGGTGGAAGCAAGGTCAGGTAGCCTGGGAGGAATAAAGAGAAATTGTCCGAGCAGCCAGGGATCAGGCTAAAGCCCTGAGAGAATGAAATCTGTTGAGGGATGTCAAGGGCAACAAGAAAAGCTTCTACATGTACACCAGTGATAAAAGGAAAACTAGGGAAAATGTGGGCCCTCTCTGGAAGGAAATGGGAGACCTGGTTGCCTGGGATATGGAAGAGGCTGAGGTGCCCAATGACTTCTTTACCTCAGTCTTCACTGGCAAGTGCTCTAGCCACCATGCCCAAGTTGCAGAAGGCAAAGGCAGGGACCAGGAGAATGAAGAACCATCTACTGTAGAAGATCAGTTTCAAGACCACCTAAGGAACCTGAAGGTGCACAAATCCATGGGAGCTGATGAGATGCATCTGTGGGTCCTGGGGTAACTGATGTATGAAATTGCTAAGCCACTATCCATCATATTTGAGAAGTCGTGGCAGTCTGGTGAAGTTCCCACTGACTGGAAAAGGGGAAACATAACTCCCATTTTCAAAAAGGGAATAAAGGAAGAACTGGGGAACTAGAGGCCAGTCAGTCTCACCACTGTGGCCAGCACGATCATGAAGCAGATCTTCCTGGAAGCTATACTAAGGCACATGGAAAATAAGGATGTGATAGGTGACAGCCAACATGGCTTCACTAAGGGGAAATAGTATGACAAATTTGGTGGCCTTCTAAGATAGGGTCACAGCATTGGTGATAATTAACATCATCTACCTGGACTTTTGCAAAGCATTTGACCCTGTCCCACATGAGATCCTTGTCTCTAAATTGGAGAGACATGGATTTGACAAATGGACCACTTGGTGGATAAACAATTGGCTAGATGGCCACACTCGAAGTGTTTCGGTCAATGACTCAATGTCCAAGTGGCAATCGCTGACAAGTGGAGTTCCTCAGGGGCCAGTATTGAGACCAGTGCTGTTTTACATCTTCATCAGCAACATGGACAGTGGGATTGAGTGCACTCTCAGCAAGTTTGCTGACAACATCAAGCTGTGTGGAGCAGTAGGCATGCTGGAGGGAAGGGATACAATCCAGCGGGACGGGGACAAGCTTGAGAGGTGAGCCTATGCAAACCTCATAAAGTTCAACAAGGCCAAGTGCAAGGTCCTGCATATGGGTCAGGGCAATCCTAAGCACAAATATAGGCTGAGCAAAGAGTGGATTGAGAGCAGCCCTGTCGAGAAGGACTTAGGGGTCTTGGTGAGGAGAAGCTCAACATGAGCAGGCAATGTGCACTCGCAACCCAGAAAGCCAACCGCATCCTGGGTTGTATCAAAAGAAGCGTGGCCAGCAGGTCGAGGGAGGTGATTCTGCCCCTCTGCTCTGCTCTGGTGAGACCCCATCTGGAATACTGTGTCCAGCTCTGGAGTCCTCAACATAAGAAGGACATGGACCTGTTGGAGTGAGTCCAGTGGAGGGCCACGAAGATGATTAAAGGGCTGGAGCACCTCTGCTACGAGGACAGGTTGAGTCAGGGTTGTTCAGCCTGGAGAAGAGAAGGCTCCAGGGAGACCTTATAGCAGCCTTCCAGTACCTAAAGGGGGCCTAGAGGAAAGATGGAGAGGGGCTCTTTATCAGGGAGTGGAGTGACAGGACGAGGGGTAATAGTTTTAAGCTTCAAGAGGGTAGATTTAGATTAGATATTTAGAAGAACTTCTTTACTGTGAGGGTGGTGAGTCACTGGAACAGGTTGCCCAGAGAAGCTGTGGATGCCCCTTCTCTGGAAGTGTTCAAGTCCAGGCTGGATGGGGCTTTGAGCAGCCTGGTCTAGTGGAAGATGTCCCTGCCAAGATGATCTTTAAGGTCCCTTCCAACCCAAGCCATTCTATGATTCTATGATTTCTCATGCATCCAGAGTTAACAGAGGAGTCCTGGAATCAGGAGACATGGCTACAGCAAAGTGCAGAGATTTCTGTAACTTTGAGAAGTCACTTTGGACTTTCTAAAAATTCTTTAGGATTTTTAAAAGTTATTTAGGTTCTGAAAATCCAGATAGGCCACAGCATGATTTTGAAAAATGCAGTACCTAACAACTATTGAAATAATGGGTTTTAGACATTTAGGCTTCTGTTAGTTCCGCTAGGAACTTGCCTGGATCATTAGGTACCTAAGTACCCTTAAAAAATCTGGCCCATAACTGACTTGCAGAAAGACTTTCTATCTGCCAGCAAGGTAATAGCTAATGGTATTGCCGCATGACATTTGTATAAGGAAACATGCATTAAAGATTATAGCACTGCTAGATACTAAAGCATGGGGTTGTATATCAATATGTAAGATAGATCATTAAGAAATGCCATTACATAACATTAGTGGTGCACTCTTATCTATAAAACTGCATTCAGTAGTGCCCAGCCTGTACCAGAGATGACACTGCAAAATTAAAGCAGTTTAAAGACTGCGACAAAAAGGATTAAGTGCATTGACAAAAAGGTTTAAACAGAGGTTGAAAAGACTTGAAAGAATCCCAAAGACTGAAAAACCAAAAAGAAACCAAACTTGTTGGCAAGATCTTACGTTAAATTATCTGGTCTGCTCACTGCAGTAGATCCCCTGTACTTTTTAACAATTTACATGCATTCACACATTAGATTAACATTTTATCTCTAAATATTTTCCTTTTCTCCTTTCTGATACATTATTTATCTGACAGATATTTTTAAGTAACAAAGGTATTTTATATTAAAAAGTCAGTATCTGTATGTGTTCAATTTCAAGGCATAACTTTGTCACTGCTTTTTTTTTTTTTTTGGTTTGTCCTGAATTGGCTATTCCCTTTTCTCACTAGCAACTGAACAGATCAAAGCAACACTTCAAATGTTTGAAAAATAGTAAAAAATATATTATACCTGTTTGTAAAAGTTATAAAGTATCTTGACAGGCTGACAGAGTTGGGGTTGTTCAGCCTGGAGAAGAGAAGGCTCCGAGAAGACCTTATAGTGGCCTTCCAGTACCTAAAGTGGGCCTACAGGAGGGATCGGGAGGGACTCTTTATCAGGGAGTGTAATGATAGGACACGGGGTAACAGCCTCAAATAGAAAGAGGATAGATTTAGAACGGATATCAGGAAGAAGCTCTTTACTGCGAGGGTGGTGAGGCGCTGGAACAGGTTGCCCAGAGAAGCTGTGGATGCCCCATCCCTGGAAGTGTTCAAGGCCAGGCTGGATGAGGCTTTGAGCAGCCTGGTCTAGTGGGAGGTGTCCCTGCCCATGGCAGGGGGGTTATAACGAGATGATCTTTAAGGTCCCTTCCAACCCAAACCATTCTGTGATGCTGTGATTCTGTGTGTGATCTTAAGTATGATATTGATAAATGAAAGGTTACAGCTTGATAAGCAGAATGTCCACCATGTAAGCAAAAATCAGCCAAGTCTACTCAAAACACCTAGGGCTGGCAGACTGAAAGGTGTCTATAAGTGGCATTGAAAGACGTGTGAATTTAATGTGTGGTACTGCCAATGATTTAATATACTGATGAAATAACAACTGTTAATAAATTGTGTGATATAAAATAATCCAAAGTGCAATGCATGATAGAGTTAAAAAATCATAAATACACAGAATCACAACATCACATAATATGTCTGATCAATCTGTTCTGGATCAGCTGCCTCTAGAATTTGTTCTGGGAACATTTTTCCTCTTTGTTTTTCTTCCTACCAGTTCTGCTCCATATATACTACATTTGTATTTTACTGTCACTTCATATTCTCTTAGTGGACTTTTGGACCAGTAATTCCTACAACAGTATCTTTATTTCCTTATTGCATTGTCCGTATTTGGAAATATGGCTGTTATCCCAAAATGAAGAAAACCACATTTGGCATGTGAGTAAAACAATTCAGTTAGAAATGGCTAAGGTAAGGCAGCTGTTATTGGGAGGGTGAATCTAACAAATAATCCCAGTTTCTAATAAATCATATTGAAACAGAGAATATGATGAAGAGAAACCACTGAGAAAACTGAGCCTGAGTCTTAATTACAACAAAACATTTTACATCCCACTAATAGTCTACAGATATGTGAGAGTTAACATATTGAGAAAGACTGAAAAGAACAATTAAAATCCTCATAGTCAGCATGAAAGCTTTTAAAACATCCCCCAACATCCACTAACTAGAAAGGACTATCATATTTTTATGCCTAAGGCGCATTATGAAAATCCTTTAACAAAAAGTCAGCTGTGCCAGAGATTATTAAAAAAACAGTATTCTGTGAAAGATTCTGTTTCTTTACTAACACAGTTCTACGTCAAAACAGTGTCAATATTTACTAGCTGACACTGCATGAAGTGCAGCTTTTAAACATGCTGCTGCGGATCAGTGGTAGAGAGAACTGAGAATTGTATTTTAGAATAAAAATAAGCCAAATCACTGGGCAGATCATCTGCCTGGGTGTCACCTTCTCCCCTATACACCTATTTCTCTTTCCACTATCATGCAGTTCAATCATAGGAGCATTTGTGGCTTATTTTGAATGTCAAACCATGATTACAGCATCATACATTGTAATCTCTTTTTAGCAATAAAAAGGAAATATTTCTGTGGTTTATAGTTCTAAACAATTAGTGCTGGATTTACCTGTTTCATTACTCATATCTGTGAAATCTATTCTCTGCTACTGCTATAGAGCTGAAGCCCTGGGAAGTCTACAATGCACCCAATGAAGTTTGAATTCATATTTAGTGCAATGCAGAATTATAGCACTGTTTGTTCCAGTATTTGGCAGTGCAAGGAATCACAGGTAATCCAGACACAGTGTGGTAAATACGGTAAACTTTATGAGATACTGTGTTTTAAAGACTCGCCACAGGATCTTTTATTTAATTAATTGTTTTCTTCTCTGTTTCCTCCCTATTGAAATGGCAGAGCAAATGGTAACTAAAGCTGATTGTTACATTAATTTCTTTAATGACTCACTTTAGAGCACTTACCTCGTAGAATATATGAGGCAATTAGCAATTTCATTTAAAACTATTTTATTTTGTTTTGGTCCATGTTTTAGGTCCTTGCTAATCTGACATGTATAGGTATGAATCAATGGACAAAAGAGTCTGCTTCAAAGATAGTTTCAATTTTTTCTCACTGCTAACACAGGAAGGTTCTGACACTTCCCATTACAAATACTGATAACACAGGCTATCTGAGATATTTTTCATGTAGTAAACTCAAGAATATTTAAGTTAATAAATATCATAATTACATATTTCCCTACTTGCAAAAGCTGCAATCAAAGTGTCCTTCAGGAAATACATTAACATTTTCTCTATCAGAGGTATAATGTTAATACTACATACTGCATTAAAACTGTGTCATTGACTGAGGAAGGGTGGTCAAGATAAGGCAGAACTAAGGTAGAATGGAAATCTATTTATTCTGCTGTAAACTTCCTTAGAAAGTCTTTTTGCAGCTGAAAAAATGTTAAAATAGACCTCCTTCTGCTTTAACTTTGCTGGGTTGAATGATTTTGCATTGAGATCTACAGATGGCTCCCTGAAGCTGCGATTCCCCATTATGTCTCAGCATGGCTGCAGTTCAGACATTGTCATTAATGAAGGCACTTGTAACTGTACATAGTTTAGCTTTCTTTCATTATGTTCCTCTTAGAAAAATCACCTCCCATTCCCTTATCATTCACATGTCCCTCAAAGTACAAATGATTTCATACAACTCAAGCACAATACAGTAACGGGCATGAGCCAGAGAGACACATGAACATACTAGAGTGAGGAAGCTGGCTGCTAGGGAAACTGGCCTTCATCGTGACTGCATTTTCTTGTTCTTCTCTACTGGAGAGGAAAGCACAGGGGCTGTTGCCAAAAGCACTATGAGCCTGAGAATTTTGCTATAAATTTGAGGCAAAATGACGACGATAGGAATATTGAAGCCATCCTCAAACATTTTCTGTGCAGTGAGAAAGTGGAGCTGTATTTTTGTTGAAAGTTTGTAACATTTTTGTCTTAACTTTTCTGACTAGGTTGGTATAAATTGGTAAAACTTAATTGTGAGGTATTGCTGATGTTCTTACTGTTGTGTAATTTAGCTCTTATATTCAGGGAAGGAATAAAAGTAGAAAAAAAAAATCTGTTATGTTATGCAACAAAACATTAATAGGAGAATACAGATAGAATGGGCAAACATCATACAGGCTGCAGAAAACATCCTAGGAAAATGAGAAGCATAAAGAGGATAATTTGAAAATAATATGTTGTTTGTATGCAAATAAGATGCTGATGATCTTCCTTTTCTTACAGTATATTCTGCTAATTTGCCACAGGGCAATGTAAAAAGGAATAACAGTGAGCTAGCATAGTAGGAAATCTTTGAATGTTCAAAGGGGACATTCAATCATTTAAGACTTACAATACAACATAGTGTGAAATTGTTACAATACGGTGGGAAACAGCCTACTTAGCACAGAGGATGCTCCGCTCTGCACGGCTGCTTTGTGCTCTGCAGAGGAGCATCCAGCGTTCCCTGCAGGTCTGATTGCTCTGTACAGGTGACGAGCTGGGCTGCCTCACCAACAGATAAACCTCCCAGCTGAGAGGACAAAACAACAGGAGGATACCTAAAAGAATTGTATGGGTTGATATTGAAATAAGGTTTGCATGGAAGTAGCAACTTTTATCTCAAAGGATCACAAAGTGGATTACAAACTGATATTCAAGCTGTCCTTGATCTGTCTCTATGGAGCAGCATCTCCAGAATCAGGCAAGAACATGTTGCCCTAAATGCACGCACAAGGATCATTTGGCTCTTTTTTCCTCCTTTTTCACTCCAAACAGGGAAAGGCATCCATTGCTTGTGAAAGCTCAGAATTGTGCTGAGATGAAAAGAATCCCCAACTCTCTTCTCATATAAGAACAAAACAACCAACCAAACAAAGACTCCAAAGATTATCATGGAAACAGTCGCAAAAATTGATTTTGGTGAGGATGCATAAGCAGTTCCTATACCCAGGTGTTTGAGCTGCACTGGGGAGAGGTACTATTTCACAGGCAAAACTAAGTTCCTTAATTTAGTTACAGTTATCTAGTAACCCACAGTACATTGTTCTCAAAATTCAGAAACAAGTAATGATTACTTTTTCTTACTATTTTCTTATTCTTTTTTTCAAATATAGAACTTATTTTCTCAAATGTGTATCTAACTGAAATTTGTAGAATGAGAGGCACTGGGGTAATCTTCCCTTTTTTCTTTCCATTATCTGAAAGTGAAACATTTTTTAGGAATTGACAGAAATAAGAAAAAAAAAGAAAAAGACTGAATTCACAGCTGGGATTCAGTGAAAGAGGAAACACATGTTCATGTGTTTATTTTGTAGTTGTGTAACAGCAATTCAAGAACCTGCTGCCTCTCAGCTGAGATGTGCTGATGGACTGTAGGAAGTAGATTATTTTGACACTTGTAACCATGTAAGTTTGGTTGTATTGCGATATTTTGTGAACTGCATGAACGGACACAGAAAATTTCAGAAGCTAATGCAGACAGATGGCCAGCAAGCTTGGAAGGATGAGACACTGAGCAGATGCATGGGTCCAAATGACCCATGTTGTGGGTCATGTGGCAATGTTGACACAGTTGTTCAGTTATGGTTTTAATCTTTTGTATCTTTCAGCATTTTAAGTAAGATCATTCACCTCACTGGACAGCAGGGAAATACGTGGTTTCAGATGCAAGACATGACATATTACTGAGCTGAAACTCAGGTATAACCCATGTACAAATGCAAAATGAAAAGTAATAGAAATGTGAAAGTGGGATAATTCTCACAAAAAGTATCTCTTCCAGGTATGAAAGAAATCTTATTCTGGCAATTTTGAAAATATTGCACAGTTTCATTCCCAAATAATACAGAAACAGATTCATAGTCCAAATACTGAAAAATCAGTAAGATGTACACTTAGATGTCACTGAAGCCGGTAGAAATCAAACATTATCTGCTAGTTTATCTGAAGAGAGTTATTTTTTTTCTGTTAGAGGTTTTTCTACTAGAAAATCTCATACCCAGAAACTTAGTTGCCCCACTTAACAGCATGTATTAGTGAAACTTAATGATAAAAATTAAGATAGTTGGAAGTTTGGGAATAAATCCTACAATACAGTTTGATCTGGAACTTTAGGGTTTTTGTGCTATGTGCACTGGATTTGGACCCACACAGCTTCTCAGAACAGTTATAAAACAAACCACTGTTGTTTCTCTATGTACAGATATGAGATGATGTTACTTGCTCTTTTTTACTTTGCGATTTATGTAACTGAAAAAAAAAAAACCCTTGCAATAATAACCCTAGAAAGGGCATATAAATAGGTTTTTATGAATAATTATTAATTATTTCCATCAATTTAAAGTAATTAAAGCAGACAATATTTGACCCGCTAACTCCAAGATTTTATTTTTGTTTTTCTCTAGCAAAGGACAGTAGGAATTCCCTTGAAGCCAATTTCTTACACAACTGTAAAGAACTGAAGACTTCAAAGTGTATTTTGAACTACAATGTATATACTGATTTTTTTTTGGTAATGTAGTGGTAAATTGCAAACCAAAGTACCTGAAGTTTTATTAATGCAGAAATAATGAAGCTGTTTAACGGGAATTAACTTATTCTGGTTTTCTCCTGATCATTACCTGCAAGAATGCAGTTATTTGGTTTGGAACTGTGTATATTGCATTACACTCATATTTATTAATTTTGTATTCAAACAAGAAACTAAGCTAATGAAAGTTCTATATGGAGGACACTCCAAAACAGCAGTTAATGCAGTTTTTTGCAACAGTAAGTCATAATGATACCTAGGCCAAAAAGGTTTCTGCGCTTCTGTATCAGAGAAATATAGAAAACCTTAAACTTTGAGATTATAATCAAGACAAACATCTGCAATGTAACAACACTGCTTTCTTAAATCAGATTTAAATGATTTCTCAAGGGGCTATAAACACAAACCCTGCTTCCATTCAATCCAGACATGCTCCAACCCTATGAATACCTGCTTTACATACAACATTATGTAAAATGCTCTTGGTATTGTGCCTTTTTAAACAGAACTGAGCTTAGATGTAGTTTAAGCAGACATGAGTGAGTATTATTATGATGGCCCTGTCTTGAAATAAAATAATGCCAAACATTAGTGGCAACCACAGAATAGTTACGAGCTTGCATTAAGTATGTTGAATTGTTCCCCGTAAAACTCACAAAAATAAAGTTTTCCCATGAGCCTATACAGAGTTTGCAAAATACGCAGTGGAACAATCCTGAGCAAAAATGTCAACACTGCTGTCCTTTCTTCATGGAGAGCAAAAATCTTTTTCTGGCTTGATAAAGAGTATTCTGTGGCAGGTAAATAAGATTGGAAGAAATTATATGGGAGAGGGTTTCTTCTAGTTTAACACAGCTGTGACAACAAGCACAGAGAAAAGATGCAGATACTGAATGCTAGAGCATCTTTTGAGGCAGAAATTTCTGTGGAGTCCCTTTGCTTCCTATCTCTTTCTTACTTTAGTCAATGTTGGTACTTATTGTGGGGCAGAGACAGAGAAGCAAACATCAGCTTTTGATGGAGTGATGCACTGAAGCTCAACAAATTATCCTTAAACTATTCCAATAATTAGGAGAGTTCAAAAGCACTTTGAATGATAATAGGATCAATATTGAACCAAAATTCAATANTTCTGAATAAACTGTTTTGAAGAGTCATGTGCTATATTAAAGATTTAGTTGTTAGTTAAACACCCTGGAATAAAAACTTTTGACCATGATTTCTCCTCTCCTCTCCTCTCCTCTCCTCTCCTCTCCTTCTCACATTGAAACAAAGGACTGAACTGGTTGTGCTCAGCAAAATGTTCTACTCAACCGTATCTGAAACGTGTCCTTTTCATCCATTTATTGCAAAACTGAGACTTGGTTTCATGACTGGTCCAATTGACCAATTCTGCCCCTTTAATTTTTTCATAATTGAGACAAATTCAGTTTTACGTAGCTTTACGCATTTCTACATTCTCCTGTTTACTACAGTTGTGTGTATTTATCCTTCATCTTGAACAAGAAATCTTTATTTAAACCTTCATAATCTTGTAACTTTTCCAGAATTTTCTATATAGATTTCTCCAGGGTCATACTAGTCTTCTTGTGTAGAACACACTGCATTGTTTATCTAAAATGTTTCCACCAACTGTAAATTAAATTTCAGCTATCTTGATAAGGAGGTGTTTTCCTTTTGTTTTTGTACAGTGCTAAGGAACTCTTCCTATATGGCAAGCACCACCAATGCAGCTGTGTAATTTATCACCGAGCACTGAGTAGTCAACACACCTTCTAAAACAGTCACTTTCCCCGAGCATTTAGAAGCAGTTGCCTTTTAGATTAAGCAGAACTATTATTTAATAAATCTCAGAAATGTGCCTCAGAAGATTAGGAAAAGAAGTGTAGAAGGTTATTTAACATACTCGGCTTAGAGAATTTAGATAGCAGGCTGTAATTATCCAAATTGGAATTTAGCCAGCAGCTGAAGGCTAATAACAATATTCTGTGAAAAGTACCATGCAATCTTTCAGGCCCAGACATGCCAGCAACATCTCATCTGAAACATGGCAACTGCAACAGCTCAGTGCCTCTAACAGTTTGCTTGGAATAGTAGTTCAGTTCAAATTCTAGAAAGGAAAGTGCTTTCAAGAGAATCAAGACCATTTCCTGCAACTCCAGAAATACATATTTTTAAGTCTGCTATTAAAGTACTAAACAAACTCATCCTACCTCAGAAGTACCATGAAAAGTGTTCTGATTCAGCCCACAAAATACTTATGGCTCTTCTGTGTAATGGAGAAGGCAACAAACACAGGTAGCCCTCTTCTCCAGTGGTTTTAGAGCTTGACTTAGTGAAATTGGGTGCTTACAAGTCAGATGTTGCAGAGCTGAGATGGATTCTTACCCTTCTTTCAGTGGCTAAACCATAAGATAGGAGGTCCAAGACTGCAGTTCAGAAATGTAGGTTAAGTCCTATGTTCCACATACTTTACATGTGAGAGAATTTAACTCCACTAGCATTAACAGCCACTGATGTGCTAAGGGCTAGGGTTTCTGTGGGCTGCCAATAAGGACCTGCCAAGAAAGAGGCACGCTGGAAACTCTGTAAGCTTGCACTCTTACTTCATTTAGGCACCTCTCTGAAACTGTGATTACAAGCCTGACTTTGTATTGGGCCTTCATGCTTGAGCCTTCAACAGCTCTCCCAAACACTTTAAATGGTTGAACTAGTATTTTTCATATTGCATCGTGGCTACAGTTCTTGTCCACTGTCTTCTTCTGGATCTATAGTTTAGTGTTCGAGCTTGTGAAAGGAGGTGTGAGACAGAATGAATATTACTCCCACTAACGTCTTTGGTCAAAGTTGTCAACAAGGAAAGGGAATTCTGGGTAGAGATCCATTAATCAGAATAACTAATCTTTTTAAATTTAGTCACTGTCATCATACAAGAACAAAGCTCCCCACCAACTGTTATTAAAGAAAATAAGTTTCCACAGGACAGATGGAAAGATCCTTTTATGAACTTAAAGCTGGTTAAAGGATAAGAAGCAGAGTAGGGCTTAATGATCACTTGATTACATGAGGAAGACTGAAAAGTGGGTTTACTCTAGGATCAATGATGTGATCAGTTTTCCTCCACATCTCCATCCCCAATGGAGTAAGTATTATGCAGTGAAATTTGAAAGAATGGAGATGATGTTAAGATCCTTTGGGTAATCAAACAATGCACCAATGTCGAGGAGCTCCAGAATGTCCTCACAAAATTAATGGGTGTGCAAATGCATAAGTAGGTGAGTTTTAGAGATTAATATGCATATGGGAAAATACATCTAAATGATACCTGCATGATGCTGAACTTGGAACTTAAAATTTTGATCTCAGAGTCATCACTGATATTTGTCTGAAATATCGACTTCACATCCCGTGGCAATTAGCTCCTCCCCCCCCCCCATTCCCTAATATGAAGCACAATCAGGAAGAGTAAGACAAAGAGAGTAAGACAAAGTGTAACAGAAAACCCTGAATTACCCATATCTTGAGCACTACCTGGAGTCTTAATCCCCAAATGACAAGAAGGGCAGAGTAATGTTAAAGAAGATACAGAGATGGGCAAATAGATGACCTTGGAACTGAAGCAGCTGCTTTATAAGCAGAAATTGAAAGTCCAGAACTCTTTATGGAAAAGGTGGCAGTTTGGAAAGAAGGTATCAGAGGGGTATATTCCTCTGATTTCCATCAGGATGTTTTCTTTGAGCTTGTCAGTCCTTGATGTGGGAGCCTTGGAGAAACAGATTTCATCCTCACAGCAAACCACAAAGGGCAAAAATGCGAGAGGATATTCTGTTTCAATGAAGGGCTACTGTGATGTGTGGTAGTTGTTTTCCAGGGACGGTTGTGTGCCCTGGCTGGTGCACAGAGATTGTGTGGAGATGGAGTAAGGCTGGTATGTCTGGATCATTCATCTTAAGCAGCCTCTGCAGAGCAAATGCTGTCTAGTTTTTCAGGTGGTTAAAGCCTGGACAAACTGGGGAAGATTTTCATGGGCGGGATGAAAAAGGCACTGAGAAAAAGCTTCTTCCAGATAAATTTTGAGACTCTACTTCAAAGTTGGCAGGTAACAGAGTTTTTAAATTATGGATTTGCTAAATTACAGAGTCCAGATAACTACCTTTCTCTCATTTTTCTCATTATTATTTAATTTAATTTTCTGGGGAGTTTTTCTAAACGTATCCTCCATTTCCTTCTCCCCACAGAGCAGAAGATTTTAGCACATGTGGTCGGTATTAGGGCAGTGAAATGTTAATTTCTCTATTTGCTGTTGGTTGGTATTTTTTTGCCATGTCAAGTCAATGAAAAAATTATTCTATGATAATTCCTCATTGCCATGTTAAAAATGGTTGATGGGACCTGTTTACTCATAGCTTACCGTAAAGGTGACTCAAAAAGATTGAAAAATGGAAGTTAAGTTAAACTTTTAAGCATCACTGCCTGCTTTTAGAGTTCCACAGAAAACGTTACATTTTTTTTCAAATAATTTTTTTGTCACTGCTGCCTCCGTAAGTGGATGTCTGGAAGAAAATATATCATTGCTGCAGTTCAGCATTTCTAACATAAAATTCCTTTTTTCCTCCTTTCAAGAATTTATATATTTAACTCCATTGTGAAAGATTAGACAGATAAAGAAGCTTTCAGCAGAATCACAATACAGGTAATTACGGTTCTGTCAGCATTTCCATTAGGAACTCCATTTAGCATTAAGGGCTTAGCATTTTTCCATCATTTCAGAAAATGTCAAACTGAAAGCCGGCATGCAGATTAGCACCCTGGATGCAAATTTGTTTACACAAAATATTTAAATCTGCTCAGCTGCTTTTGATTTAGAGATCAGCCAGAAACTTTAAACTCTCGGGGTTTCTCATGTGTTTCTGCCAACTTCTAGACCAAATCACAGTTAAAAGTATGTGATTGGTTAATACACTCTTGACACATTGTCTTCTAAAGTTTTGACATTATTTACTTAAGGCTTTAAAATGGATTTGAGAATTTCTGCTCATCTTGCAACTCTATTTTTTCTCCTGATGTCTTCATAAATGAATAATGAGTCAGAATAGGATTTGAAAACTATAAAAAAACCTGATAGTGATCTTAAAGTCTGAAACATTTTTTTAGGACTCGCTTAAGTGAGTCATAAGACATCATAAGATAGAGAACAGAAATGGACCTGTAGGGTTTTTGAGGGTGCTGATTACTTAGCCCACTAGTTCTAACACCATTTTAGGGAACCGATCAAAAAGTATCTAATGCGGTTCAACTGCTACAGTTTTTCAGTTTCTTCACTTTAGTCTCATGCATGGTATGAATGGTTTTGTAGAGCTGTCACATCCTAAATAAACTCCTCTGTATGGAAAGGAAGTATTTTGTTTGTTATAACAATCTGCTCTGTTGTGATAAAAGCCAATGACAAATCTTCTTTTCATTTCAGTGGGGACAAGCTCTAAAATAATCTACTGGTAAATATTTCAATAATGTTATAATTGAATGGATGATCGCTCTTGTTCAAAAATACACTTCTCACTTGAGAAGTAAGAAGCTTTGAATGGAAAGAATTACTGCCACCAAGCAACGTGAAATAGAAACACTGTTAGAAACATTGAGATATCAACAGAAATGGGATAGAAAAAGAGTACTCAATCAAGTAGGAAAAAAAAAAAAAAAGACACTGAGATTGTGAAAAATGGATGGTCAAGCAGATAATGGGCATATTAAAAATACTGGTAAGAGATGGGCAAACAGGAAAAATCCATGATACAGGTTGTCAAAAAATGCACAGTCATCCAAGTGTGCCAGACAAAGAATAGGAATGTAGCGCCAAGTCATCTGTGAATTAAAAGCACAAAAATGTATGGTGCAAAAGAGATGGTGCAAATAAACTTTGTGCAAATGAAACATGGAGGAAGCAGATGAGGAGAAAACAATTGATCAGCTAAATATATCCATATGAGTTTGTCCAGAGGATGTTTACCTACAGGACACTGTGTACTCGCTTAATAATGCAAAAAAATCAAACTTTTAAGAATGAAGAAAATGTACTCCAGAAGGACATCTCAGATAACATTAGTTACAGCTATATCTTCAGAAGTATCTGCAAATTCTTTAATAATGATTCGATACAATGCTTATTGTATTGTGTACTACATTTTTTAATAAATGATCTATTTTCCTTATACTTAACCTCAGGCTTACCCTAAATTCTAGGAGGCAATTTGTGTCTTCTTAATAATAACAGAGGTTCTGCTGAGCAGATTTTCTCCCTCTGTGGCACAATCTGACTCTTTAGATTAGACATTTGTGTTAACCCAGCTGTCAATGGATTTCAAAGAGGTGACCAGTACAAGAGGCCCCAAAGGGAGCAGTTCGGAACAGTACATTTCACAAGACAAATACATAGCAAACACTCCTGATTTCATTGAAATGCTCAAAGTCAATCTTGCAACAAGTGAATAACAGAATCCCTACAAATCTGTCCCTATGTGGTTTTTTTTTCCTTTTCTATTTCTTTTTTTTTTTTTTAATTAATCGACAAAATTCTGTAGTATCCACAGTCCTAACTTGTCTGTTCTGGTCATCCCAGAATGATGATATCAGTAAAGGATACAGTAGTGATATTAGATCTTTAAAATTTCTCTTACCATGTCACATGGACAGTTTCATTGCATACACTGGAGCTTTAGAAACAGAGAAGATACATCTTGGATTTCCAAAATTTGCCAAGTAACCAAGTTTTAACTATCTGATTCTATAGTGTTTATTTGTATGCAAGTAAGGATTTTATCTTTAAATCTATTAGATTTTGACCTTTTTTAATAATATGTTTTGAAGTTTGTTTGTTTGGGGTGAAGGTTATTATTTTTGTTACCAAATAATCATGCAGACAGGCACAATAGACTGAAGAATGAAAACAAATATAACTAAAAATCCACACATCCAAACTTGCCTTCTTGCATATGATTTAAAATCCAAAGAACACCCTGAAAAAGCTAGGAAGTCTAATCTATAACTGTCAGGCTGGGGGGATATTTCATTTCCTAACAGATTACCCGCACATGTTTATTACTTTGGGCCACAAAAGGACTTTACAAATGACATAGAAACTGAAGAGAACTTTCTATATTTTACTGCAGGCTTTATGTTTTTGGGACTTCTCCAGTGGTACTTGTGGAGTGGGAAGGGAGTTTGGGAAGGGAGCCCAGAAGTGCAGAGGAGGCTGGATAAATTGGGAAAAATTACAGGAGCTAGCTGATGAGCTAGAATTTGAGTGTAGTAAAAATATATAGATAGAGCTTAGGAGAGTGGTTTTTTTATAGGTATCTTAATTTAAAACTAGCTGAAATTAGTGTAGAAACTCATACAAATTTCAATGACCTGCAATTGTAGTACTAGAGAGATTTAGGAATTTTGGAAGCATATCCTTAGGAAAGTTACGGAGGCAGGCATGCAGGAATCACCAATGCTGTTGAACTCATTCAATATTAAACATTGATTCTCTTGCTCATTGCTATTTCAGACAAATAGCTTTGAGAAGCATAGCTTTGTCAGGATGTTTACAGAAATCTCTGTGTTTTATATGGTTGGTGCAACTTTCCACCACTAAGAACGAAAATGCCAATAAAATATATCTCACCTATTTGTTAGGGGAAATGTGTTACCCTTGCATGAGAAGACATAGGAAGCTCTGTTGGCACTGTATCCTCTATGAAAAACACAGAAATGCTGTTGCTAGCCTATGCTATTTTTCTTTCCACAGAAAGGAGCTGAACATTAAACTGTCTCAAGAATGCTTGGGTAGAAAATTGGGCCACTGAAGAAGTATAATAACATTCACATTCTTACAGGATGTCTGTAATTGCTATAAGGAAAATATGGTTGCATTTAGGATATACGAAAGTTCATTAAATACCATCTATAAAAACCTCTAAAGAAATATTTTCCCAAATGTCAGAGGTACTTGATTTTCCCATGAAGGAGTTACCAAGATTGAAATAAAGAGTAAAGAGGTGACGTTACCAAAGTCTCTGAAGATAATATCTATGTGAATTGTGTGAGGGAAATGATTGGTCCCCTTCAAAAGAGTGTGCAGAAAGGAGCAGCTATTGAAAAGAAGAATTCTCAATGAAACTGATAGATATGTTGAGTGGTGATGTGGAAAGGAGTAGGTAATGATATTCCTTTTTTTTTTTTTTTTTTGTAAGTTGAAGATCACGCCAAGAAACTGAGGACTGGACAGTCAGTTTCCTTTTTTCTCCTGTAAGAGGACATTTTTCAAGCCCATCAAATGTAAAATCTTCTCTTTTTTTTTTTTTTCTCAGTTCCAGCACACTTTATGGAAGTGTCTAATTGAAGAGGAAATCTTTTAGCAGTTTCATATGAAAGGATTTCATATTTAGTAAATAATGTGAATGCTGTAAAAATCACAGCCATTTTAGTTATAGTCCTAAGAGGGAAGGATTGTCGCCATGAGTATTGCTAAAGCATTCACTTGATAATTTGTATCATGCCACTTCAATCACTAGACTGATGAAAATTCTCTAATCAGAAAAGCGCTTTGGTGAACACTATTTGAAGTAAAGATTTTGGAGAAAATGTCTTGCCCTTTCATTATGAATTATGAATTATGAATTATATGTATTTCTTCTCTTGTGGTCCTTAAAACTGCCACACCATGCAACAAGCATTATTAAACTGAGTAGCAGTAGTCCTATGATTAAACTGTAAGTATCAGTTAGCAAAGTTTTATTCAAGGGAAAACACACAAGAAGTCATGAATGAAGCATAGGTTGTTCTTGATAGAGCACGCAGCTACAGATGCCTGCAACCAGAAGTGCTGGAGCGTACACACACACTTGCAGGCATGTCCATGTCTGTGTTCCCACATGCACCTGGAGATGCATGAAAAAAACATCTTTTACTGCAGAGCTGACTCAGTTGACTATGTTAGGTGGCCAAAGACCTTTTCTTCCCTCCACCTTTGGTTAACCAGGTAGGCTTTCCAAAAGTCAGGATTTGGACACTTGTTTTCCAGTACATGTTAGTTCTTGTGACTTTCGCTCAGTATACCACATGTTTTTAGACTCTCAGATGGTGGCAAATACAAAGAATGTGCTAGAAGAAGATAAATATAATAAAACTCAGCTGGAAACTTCCTTATTTTTGTGCTTTTTCAACATTTTCAAATGTAACTACGTATCTGGAATATCTTATAATCCAATAAAAGTATAACCAAATTGCATTAATAATTAAATCTGAAAGCATTCTAAACTGAAATCTATTTTCTCAGTTCCCATGTAACTATTAGCAGTCTTCTGCAAATTCCAAAATGTTTTACTGGAGAACAAAATTTAATATGGAATCTTGAAACCAGGTTGTAAATTGGCTGTAATTCAGCGTATGTTCTGACAAAAAGCATGAGTATTCTGTGGTTTTAAAGACTATAGCTACCACTGTGTTAGCATACTACCATTACATTGAATCTAGTGGACTGATCCCCAGAAATACTGACATGATCATCAATAACAGGTAGAAAGACAACATTTTCTGACTGTATCCAAATATTTAATTTACTTTCCTCAAATAGAATCATGAACAATTTACTTATGAAATCTTTAGGTTTATAATCCAATGTGAGTTTTCCAAAGAGCACTTCCATTGAAAATTTCTAGTGTATTGTGAAATATATGGCTTCTGTTATAATTTATATTTCCAAGTCAAATGAAATATATCTACAGAAAAACTGTAATTCAAAACTCAGTATGAAAGGGAGCAAAGGCAAATTTACCCTCAAAGGTCCCATCCAGGACTTTCCTATTGCTTTCAATGGGTTCAACAACAGGCAGTTTAGAAGCTCATTTTATATCCTGTTTTATAACTTCCATTCACCTTTGGATCAAAGCTGATATACAGAAGCAAAAGTGCAACCTTTAGTAAAGGCTTTTAAAAGGTTAGTTTCAGACTAAGCTCTGCTTCCCGAAGAAACTTGCACAACAATCAAGAAAGCTAACTCTCGTAGAATGTGAAGGTATTCTCCTGAATCAAATAACGGAGGAAAGGTTGTGTAATTCAAGTAGCTCCATCTCAACGTTATGTAGAAGGGAGAAGAATATCCATACTCGGCATTTATGTAGCTCATTTCAGCTAAGGACTCCAAACTACACTTGCAGACATCTATTTGCTGGGTCTGAAAACAGTTCTATAAGAAGATAATGATCACAGAGGGATCATTTTAACTGCCACTGAAATACAGGTACCTCTGAGATGTGATATGTCAGACTCTTTAAATGATAATGCCAGTATTAAAATAAAACAGCAAATGGCACAGAAATATTTTTTTCTGTATTTGAAAGGTGATTAGAGGTTTTCATTCAACTAAAAACAGTTTTATAGAAACTATATTGGGTAAAACTTTCCTAAATCAGTGGGTATAAATAATTGTGGCAGTTAATTCTTAATGTGCTAGGATCAGCTTTTATCAGTGTTTTTAGTAACTGGTGGTTTTTTTTCTTTTCATCAAGCATTCCTCCTACAATTTCCTAGCTACTACTACTTGCACTCTTGTTAGTGAAATCAGTTATGTATTATAGCAGAACTTCCTTCTGAGATAGGGAATACACAATAAATTAAGAGGTAGTGAATTGCTTAGGAAGCACATACATTTCAAGTTGTTACATGCATCTTTGTAAACTAACAATGTGCTCTGTTGCGTTTCTTCATAACGTAAACAAATATACGTATATAATTTCTATACATGCATGTTATATATGTATGTGTACACATATGTGTACAAACAATTCCATGAGAATGAGATCAAACAAGTTAAAATGCATAAAGATGTAAAGCTAATAAGATATGTAGATATAGGAAACAGATAAAATAGAATTCAAGGTCAGAAGTAGTGATTCATCATCTATATAATCCAAGTAATTACTCAGTCTTTTCTGCCTCAAGCCTCCAGATTTCTTTAGTCCTGTTGCAAAAATAATCTGTGTTATTTACAGGCCTCGGGAACTGAGAATTCATCACCCCATGAATCCTTCTGCGGTTAAGTTACTTACTGTTATTCACCTTGTTTCTATGATACAACATGAATACAATACCTGATCATATGATGCATTTTGTAGAATCCAGGGGAAAATAGGCATTCTGTCTCTCTATGCCTGCACTGGCTGCACACCTTGCTCTTTGACAATACAATTCATGAGAGCACCAGTCCCGGTGTAATCCCAGGATGCTGTTCCCCAATACTTTGAAGCTCTCTCTCTCTTAGTAACACCTTTCCTAATTTTATAAGCTTATCCATCCAACATTTCAGACACTGAGGAGGAGATGATGAATTTCCACCATTTCCTTCTTTGACATTTACAACGGTATTCAGCACTTGCAATGCCAGGATTATGGCACCATAGTAAACCTTACGTGATCTGTAAGAACAGGCAGTGAGATCAGGAAAAGTAACTAAATGGAAATATCTACAAAAACATGGTGTGTCTGTTTGTTTTTGTGCATGTTTATTTTTAAAAGACTTTGCCACAGTCTGATATCCTTGTCCATTCTATTTCCCAAAAGAAAAGCTGGATGTTGGGAAGGGAAGGGCAACAGAAGGAGAGAGAACCGGCAAATGAGTGGAGCACAGGCCAGTTAATGCCTCCTAAAACATGATGTTCCAAAAGCAGCCTTTAGCTCGGAAGATGTAAAACTGCTGGCTGCTGAAATCCAGGATGGTGTGCTAGTCACTCTGTACTTGCTGTGTTTCTCTTATCTTTCCCTCAACTGCTGCTAATAGACACGGCTGGAGATAAAGGGCACTAAGCTAGATGGGCAATTGATCCTACTTGACTTGTTCCTCAAAAAACAAATAAAAATATACCACAAACAAGCGAAAAAACAGGTACACTGTAAGTTTCTGCTATGTTTATTGCACAGGGGGTTTGGAGAAGGACGGATTGGAAAGCACACCCACGGAGTTCTTTAGGTCTCGTGGGCTCGTGCTTGCAAGTCGAGCTGTTGATAATGGAGCTGAAGATACAACCTGTCCCTCTTCAGCCTGTGCGGCTGCCTAGAGCCCCCCGCCCACTCCCGCCAGGACCAGCCTCATTGCGCGCAGGGAGTGAGGGGCTATTTCTGCAAGTTAAAAAAACAAACCACCCTAATGCTGCCTCAGACTTGCAGAGAAAAGACTTGCAAAAGTCACCGAGCTAAAGAAAGCAAAGCCAAACGACGGAAGAGTATATTAACAAGGACAGCCTGGAGGCGCGGCCGCGCCGGGCGGCTGCGGAGGCCGGTGCCGGTACCGGTGGCGGGGGCGGGTGGTGCCCGCTGGCGGGCTGCGGCCGCTCCGGGCCCGCTCCGCCTTGCGACTGCCGCCTCTCGCAATGAAAAAGCGGAGCCTGCAGGCGCGACGTTCCCTTGTGCCCTTTGCGGGTCCCTAATGCCACCGGGCAGGGCAGGAAGGAGCGGTCCCTGCCGGTGCTGCTGAGAGGGGCTGTGTGTTTCTTCACTTCTGCCCCGCAGAAGAGGAGCCGTGCGTTAAGCGGAGGGCAGAGCCGAGCCTTGTTTTAGCCCTGAACTGAAGGGGAAGGGCGGGGGTGAGCGGGGTGTTCCTTTGCCTGCAACCCTACAGAACTGAGTGGCTTGAAAAACATCGCTGAGGTGTTGTGCGCGGTGCACTGAGCAGAAGCCCCGTGTGATCTGCGGGAGCTGATGGGAAAGAGGCGTCGTAGAGGAGCTGAGCGTGTGCGGAGGAGTTGAAAAGGAAGGACGAAGCTGTCCCTTCGCTAGTCAGGGTGTCCCTGCACCCCTGCGTGCGTACGCACACAGGCACACACGCACAGACACAGGCACACAGGCACACAAACACAGCGACGCAGCAGCGGCAGCGACAGTCTGGAAATTGGGAAACCTGAACCTACTGTTACTCGCCCAACCGTTTCCACTTCAGGGACAGAGCGAGCACCTCGCTGCGGCCACCCGTCCCCCACCGGGGAAGCCATCCGCCAGTAACCCCATAAGCGACTGGGGAGGAAGCGGTGGGGAGGGGCTGGCTGAGCCTGCAGGGTGCAGGGGTTGAGGTGGGAATGGAGCAGAAGGGGGACTGCAGAGGTGGCTGAAAGAAGCAGGGCATGCTTTTGTCCCTGCTAAATATTCTTACATGCCAGGTACCCGTCACTGAAAACGGAAATCCTTTTCATTTTCTCATCACTTCTTCTGTCAATGAGCCGTTTAAAATCTCTCTGCTTCATCTCCCTTTTATTTTGAAAGCTGCCCTTGTTCCGCTTGTCACAACTGCAACAGGGGAACAGAGGAACAACAGCAGAGGCAAAGCTTCATTTTAGCCAGGCAGACAAAAGAGCAGACTTCGGTGCTCTCTGCTCTCTGTCTTGGAGTGACAGCTACACAGAAGAGATGGAGGAGTCTTGTGGTCTCTGGTCATTTCGCTTGATTTCCTCTGTGGTTTGCTTCCACAAACAGATCACAACCATTTTCTAATATTTTTTTTCGGTGGAGGGAGGTGCCAAATCGAAGGGGTGCAGGTATCACTGATTCCTCTCCTAAATCCCAGGAGATGAAGCCCACTGATGCTGCTTGTTTCTTTTTTTGCATATAAAAGAACTGCCATGGATTTGACTTCTTTTTTTTTTTTTTTTTTCCTTATCTTTTCTTTTCTCCCCTCTCTTCCCCTTTGTATAAGGGAACTGGAAGGTGGAGGTTTCCACTCACTGCTCCTTCAAGCTTGGTTTGTACATCCCGTGCCTAAATCGTGCTTCTCATTTCTCCCGTGGGAGGGTGGGAAAGAAGGGGAGACTTGCTGACTTAAACGGAAGAGGACAGCATCCATCATCCCCTGTAGTTGGCCAAGAATGTCCCAGTTAGGCATTTTCTAAGGGTTGGGTTGTAGGGATTTTTTTGTTGGTTTTTGTTTGTTCCTTTTAATGCTTCTGTGCCTTCTCTCACTTTTCAGTGGTGACACTTCCCTGCTTTTTTACTCCGTCTCTATCCAATGAGGATTTTGTTGGAGATTTATCCATGGCGTAATGAGATATTGTATAAGCAGTTAAAGATTTTTATTGAAGAAGGTACGATTCCTCTTTGCTTCAGCTCTTACTGTCAGCCCTTCCCTAGCAGTTCTGACAATTTCCTTCCTCCAAATTTTTCCTTCTTCCTTATCGCTTTTTGTCTATATGGTTATATACAAGGACTGCATAATTAATCAGATATGAACATAGCCCTGTAAGCACCCTGGGATAGTTTGACACCTGTAACAGTGGAATAGCTGTGCATCAAGCCTGGAGAAATGGCAACAGGACGATGACAAAAGTAGGAAGTGCCTGAGAGGCAGATATCAAGCAGTCTGGATGATGGGAACCTCAGCAACAGTTTGGATGTTATGATGTGGTGTTGGACGACTCAGTAGGCATGATTAAGCAAAGAAGGGTATGGGCTAGAGCTTGTGGAGGTGAGGTGTGGTGAAAGGGCCTTGCCAGGCAATGGTAGAGCAGATGCAGAATCTGGGGAGTCACCTTGCTCCCAACATCTGGAATGTTTTAAATGGGCAGGTATTCATTCATTCTTTGCCTCTGCCAAGGTTTCTGGGAGCAGAAGCGCATGCTAACACAATGGGAATGCAAATCGAGGTAAAATGTATTCATTCAAGGGAGTGGGGAGAGAACTAAATAGAAATGCCCAGAATAGATGCAGTGCTGCAGTGAGTCTAAGCCAGCTCTATGGAGCTTGGCTGCCTAAAGGAGCCCACATCCAGTATGTAAAATCTGACCTACCAGATGCGCAGTTGCTGGGAGGACCCCTCAGTCCGAGGGAAATCTACGGAATCTGCCAGGGTCAGCACCTGGAAAACTCAGGCCCTGACAATAGGGAGGAAACTGCTTCATAACATCTCTCTGGGATTGTTTCATGGACAGGAAAGGAAAGGGCCAGTTTTGCAAAGCCCGTTTTTTTTTTCTTTTTTTCTTGGGCCGTTTTAGGTGCTTCATCCCAGCTTGTGCCCTCAGCATCCAGCGTTCTCCGTCCCCTCTGAGGGCAAGCGAAGCGGCTTCTCAACAGGTGCCGCGGAAACTTGCACGTTTTCCGCGGCCATCGCGACGCGGAGAGAACCGCCCGAGTCTTTTAATTTTGTAGGATGCTGCCGCCCCGCGACTCGGTGCTCACAAAGCAGCTGCTTCGGCAGCAGCTTCGGAGCCACCCGTGAGCCCCAGCGCCTCCGTACCGCGCCCGCTGAGCGCCGCGGAGCGGCACGGCACGGCGCGCCTCGCAGGCAGCCAGCCCATGACTTGCAGATGATCGTACCCGGCACAGAGAATGCGGTAATGACAGCGGGCTGAACCAGAGGAAAGAAATGCCCCCAAAGCCCCGGGTTGGACTTGATGGCAGAGCTTCTCCAGAACGGGGCAAAGCGCAGGGAGCAGCTCGCTTCAATAGACGCAAACAGAGAGAAGCCGCCTGTAATTAAAATGTGCATTAACATCACAGGCAAGTCCTTTCCCCTCGGGTCCCCCATGTCAGGGTACTATGGAATGAGTAAAAGCCCTCGACGCCCCCTCGGTGAAACACGAATTATCTTTTCCGCGCGATGCAAATGGGGGGACAAGCAGCTGCGAAGCTCTACAATAAACTGTTTCATCCAAGGCAGAGCCAGCCTGGGAAGGCACGCCTTTGAATGCGTGTCCACCCCCCCCAGCCCCCCCCAACACACCTCCTTCCCACCCGTGCAGGCAACCTCTTTAGGCGATAACCAAGTCTAAAAACTCGGAGAGGATCGATAACGTCTATTAAATATTCTGGGAGTGTATGAGTGTGGCGGAGAGGAGGAATGAGGATGAGGATGGGAATAAAAGGGTGATTAATCAGATATTAATCACTGGCCACAAACAAGGGGAGATTATTTCGGGTGGGCAGCCGACTGTGGGGAGTTGCAGAATAGATCCTTTTACTGAAGGCACACCTGATGGGATCAGCACTTCACCGTTTAGCGATGCCTGTGTAATTTTGAAGGTGCACATTATTCAAGCCACATATTTCTTCTTTTCTCTGTGTGTAGCATTTCCCTTAACTGTCTGCAAGCACAGACTTAGTGGAGATATTTATGCCGCTAACTAGAGGTTTCCTTTTTGCTCTCCTTTCATGAACACAGAAGCAGGAAAAAAGCAAAACAGCCCCTGCCCGGAAAAAAAAGAAAAAAAAAAGACAAAAAAAAGACAAAAGCCCCAAACCCAACCTCCCCCCCACATACGTCAGGGAAAAGGGACCAAAGGAGGGAAGAGAAAAGGTGTCAATCTTTACACCCAGCGGCAGACCATGCCTTCAAGGCTGAATTGCTAACGTACCTTTTCGACAGCCAGGGAGCCCTGCGTGCATACAAACAGCTGAGCGTGAAGCGCATTTCGGGCTGTGAGACGGTTGCGCACACGCTGGACTCCTCCGTAACTTTCCCCACGCAAGGGGTTAAACTAATAAGTGCATCGATATAGGCATTCCTGCAAAGAGCCCGTTGCTCGACCGAAAAACCAGAAATGTAGGTAATCCCCCGCACACACACTACCATCATCATCACCTTAAAAAAGTCATCCAGCGGGATTTGCTTGAATACACACTAGTTAGAGGCTATATGAACCAACTCACGTCTCCGTTTGAGCATACTGCAAGAATATTTATTGAGCCCCAGCTCAGTCACTGCATTGAACGCCAAGCCTGGCAAGCAAATACATTTCCTATCTCCGAAGAGAGCTCTGAATCAACTCCTTCTTTCCTCCCCGCTTTAGCAATCATTTATATCTTTCCATTGCAAAGTGCCCAGGGTAAAAATATAAAATAAAGAGATAAATATATTTTGAAATACATCTTGGTATAAGGCGAGAGCTTGCAACGCCCTGACCGAAAGCAAACGGACCCCTAAAAATATACCCCTCAAATACTACCCTACCTTTCACACACGAAACCATCAATAAAAAGACGAGGTTCCAAAATGTAAATCCACTTTTAATCTCCATTTTCTTCACCAGGATGAAGTCCAGCCGGCCACATTTAGTACATCCCCTTTCCCAAAAGTCTGCTAATTTGGATTCCTTTGCACGGATTTCCCCTCTGCAGATCCCTTTCATATTATTCTTGAGAGCTCCTAATTCCTATTCCTTGGCCAGGCGCAGCGGAGTTGTTGCTGTTGATGGTGCGCGGTCACAGCTCGGAGTGAATGGTGTTTCTGGGATACCACAGCAACCTTGACGAGGACTCAACCATCTCTCCAACGGGGGCACAAAGTCTCAGCTACTCTCGATCGTGTCTTTTCCTTTCCCCCATCCCCCCGCTACCCCAACTCCCTGCACAGGCGAAACCCACCACAATCCTGGCTCGTTACAGCATCCACCAGGAGCCACGGAGGAGCATCTTAAAGCTCAGACACTCTCTCCAATAAACTCCAAACAGTATTTGCAATTGAGATTCTTCCCCCGCCCCCCTGTTCCTCCAAGAGGATCAATTCTGCCTAGGAAAACGGCTCGAGAAATAATACAGTGGCGAGGTCTCCACAGCCTCCCGGAGGAGCCTCCGGCAGCTAATACGGCTGGGCTCATCCATCCTGCCGCCGCTCGCAAAAACAATCAGTGCCTCGTTATTAAGAATTCACGTGCGATGCTTGGGGGCTGCCATCGTCACCACCGGCACACGCTCACACTCACACACACGCGCCTTCGGGCACACACCTCGCACGGCACCATGTGCGTCTCCCAGGGGATTCGCTGGCTAATTGCTCTGCGCGGAGACATTAATTACAAGGCCGGTCTCCGCGGGCGCGGGGAGGCGGCGGGCAGGAGCGCGGCGGGCACAGCCCCGCTCCCCGGAGAGCGCGGCTACAGCCGTGCTCGCAGCTGAGGGGGGTCTTTGCNGCTGCCGGGAGGGGCTGCGGGAACCGGCACCCGCTCCGCCTTGCGCTTTCCGCTCTCCTCCTCTGCCTGGCGCAACTACTGCGCAAGGTGCGCGGGGCGGCGGTTCCGCAGCTCGGGGTGGAGTCGTGCGGAGCGGGCGGGCAAGCAACGCCTGCGGTGCGGGAGGCGTGCGGAGGTGTGAATGTGTGGGTGGGTGTGCGGAGGCGTTTGTTCCAGGGGGTGGTGGTGCGCTGTTGTGCCTAAGGGAGTGTGTGCGCGGAGACGCGTGCGCAGGTGTAGCTGTCCCTGGGGTGCGAAGGTCCCTGTGAGGGGCTGCTTGTGTCTGTGCACAACCCGCTGTGCGTTTTTGTGGGTGGGTGAGTGGGTGAGTGTGCGGTCGGGTGCGTGCGGGATTGCTCCTGGGAATGCACGTGTGTCTGTGTGAGTGTGTGTTTGTGTGCATCCATGTGTTGAATGCGAGCGCGCGTGTGCCTGTGTGTGGTGTATGATATTGCGTGTGAGTATGTGGATGTGTATTTCTGTGCATGCACCTGTATGTCAGTGCATGTGTTTTGTGTGTGTGCATCTGTGTACTTGGGTGATCCTGTGTGTGTGAGTGCATGTGTGCGTGCACACGTGTTTTGTGTGTATGTGATGCATCTGTGTGTATGTCAGTGTGCGTGGATCTGTTTGTGCATGTACTTTGTGCATTTGCATGTGTTCTAACACATCAGCGTGTGTGCCTCTGCACATGCTTTTGTCTTGCACGTGTGTGTGTGTGTTCATTCACCCAGGTTTGCATGTGTATGTTTGTGAGTGCACGGTACCATATATGGTACATATGTGTGCATGTGCATGTGTGTGAGTGCACGGGTGTGATCTGAAGTGCTGATGTACACGACTGTATGAGCTGGGAAATTTTGGCAGGCAGTCACGGCATGGCTCTTTGCACGTGTGTCTGCACAGGGGTTTGCATTTCCCCATGTCGAGCAGCGTGTGTGGTTTTTATGTGTGCGCGGAGTGCATTTGTTAAAAGGTGTGTTCTGGTTAGGAACTGTTTTCAACAGGGCTATGTATATGATGTGAGGCTTTCCATATATGTGTAGGTGCATATATGAATTTGTATGAACGTTTATGTGTATGTGTTTTTATATATATATACACACGCAGTAGTACCACAGTATCATAGAAAATAGTGGTGCAGGAATCTGGAAAGGCAGTGATTCCTCCTTTACTCCCAAAGCGCGATGCAAAAGAGCAAGTGTGCACGGCCACGTGTCTGCTCCCATGTGGGTGTAGGGGTGAGCAGTATGTACCTTCCTTCCTCCTTTACTTACAACCATGCCCTGTTTCAGTGAGGGCAACAGCATTTAGCAGAGTGTGGCCCTGCATATGGCTGGCTGAACTTGTCTCTGTAGCTGGAGGACCGTGTGTAGCTGTCGTGAGGAAAGAGTAGCTTTAGCGGCAAGTGCTGACACTAACTGTCCCCATCGGATCCATACAGGTTTGTTTACTGGGGAGAAGTAAAGGTACATATTTCACAGCCTCGTGTACTGTCCACAGCCCTCTCATGCAGGCACATAAGTCTTGGAGAGTGACTGTTGTAATTGAAACAGGTGGGCCTGTTTGCTTCCTCTGCAGCAGCTCAGGAATGTGATTTCAGAAGGTGATGTGAGCCTTGCGCTGATGTTAAGGGCAGTGCCACATTAGGACCAACTTCTTGACAAAATTTCAGTGGTCCCTGTTTCAGGTAATGGTGAAAATCACTCCGTTCAGAACCTACCTATTGCATTTGTTAAAATAATTCCAATGTATCTCTTTTTACTATGTACATGTATGTATGTTTATACATGTACGTGTGCATGTAGCTGAAATCCCTTTTTCAGGAGCATTTCAAAACTGAAGAGAGACGTGTGCTTTCAGAATAGCACGAAAGGCCCCACTTCTAGTGCTCAGATTTTTTTATGTGCTTGGATTGAAGTTCTGCCCTTATTCCCCCCAAGAATACTTTTCAGCTCTGGAACTCAAATCTCCTTGGAGTAAATACTTTTATCAGCTATAGCGGGTAAGAAATAGATATTGAAGACCTAGATTTATTATTTCTAATTCATGCATTGCATTCCTCAGTACTTCAATACGTAACTTATTTAGGAGGCTTATTTTGATGCTGTTAGAAGTCATGCCTGTTTGACATCCACTAAGATTTACCCTGTGAGTTATCTGTATTACTTCTGAAAATGAAAATTTGGCTTATCAGTTAGATGTTAAACATGAACGAAGTAAAAAGCTTACAGTTAAAAATGGGATGCCCAAGGAGTTTCTGTGGCCAAATTCCTACTAATTTTCAAAGACCCTGAGGTTTCCCAGTAATTTAGATGCATTTTAAAAATAGTGCTTCAGCTACTAAGGCAAATTTTAGGCACATTTGATAGTAGTAATGCTAGGGATTGATTTGAATTTCTTTACAGAACACCCCACCCCAACCTTCAAACATTGTGATGTTGCATTTTGATTGTGGTTGTTGTGTTTTTAAATAGTAGCATCCCATAAGCTTTTGAGTGATTCTAGATTCAGGCTGTAGGTTATGCTGTATATTTCATATTCATATAGTGTCCTTCTCCTCCTCCATCTTACTTTTCTCCCTCCCTTCCTTACTTAGCTCCCTCTCTTCCTTGCTTCTGCCCCTTCCTTCCCGCCCTCTCTCCTTCCTTTCCTCCTTCTCTCCCTCCTTCTCTCCCTGCTTCCCTTCTTTCTCTCTTCCTTTCTTTCACTCTCTCACGCTGTTTTGATTCCTCCCTTCATGTTTTTCTTTCTCTCCCTGTCTCTCTTCATTATTTCTTTTTCTTGCCCTCTTCTTTTCTCTTTCTCTTCTCTCCTCCTTTCTCTCTTTCTCCCCCTTTTTTGGCATGGTCAGGCTTATTGATCATTTGGGTACCAGTCAAGGATGAAAGTGACTTGGCAAGGACCATTAAGTCAATCACTATGATTAAATACTCCCAAGAATTCTAAAATGTGCTGAAATCAGAAATGGGCAGATACTTAAATGTCTGACCTGTCAGGCACGTGAATATCAGCAATGCTAGTGGAAAACGTGTTTTGGAGACCTGACAGTGGTGGTGCTCCTTTGTGCTATTATTGTTGGGTGCTTCATAAGGTAAACTAGACTGTGATGTCTTAGTTACAGTATCTGTAAGCAGGCACTCTTGCCTCAGAATCTCCAAGAAATAAATACACCAAAATAGTTCTATGGAATAATGTACTACTATTGGTATTTGCTTTTCCCCCCTTCACAGTTCCCTCTTCTCTTTGCCAAGGCAGATCAAATTTAAGTTTTGATAATTACATTACAAATTCCTCCTACATTTTCAACTGCATTTGTTATTCTTCATTCGCTGTCATATACTTTTGTGTAAGGTAGCTGTATTTTGTTAAATAACTCCTACATTTCGCCCCCGGGTGACTTCATTCTAATTGTAGATAGACTGATTGCTTTGCTTTAAAAACTGCAGTGGGGTCTTCCGTGACAAATAACACTGTGAATAATACGATACACAATGCTTGCAAGCACAGACAGCATATGTAGGCATGTGTAAAGCATATAGGCAGTGATATTTTAAAATGTGTATTTGACTTAGGATACAAATCTCATTCACTCATATCACATGATTATTTTGAACATACTTTCCTAATGCAGAACGTAGAATTCTCTGAATTCTCATAACTTAGTTTGTCTGGTTATAAACCCAAATATGATTACGTTAGACCTAATAATGACCCTGAACTGCTTGCTTGTGTGTTGGTGAGCCCTAACGTTCTTCTCTTACCTGGAAAATAGTAGGAGAGTATTACAAATACACTCCCAAACTTCCAGTTTCTCACTTACGCTTTTCAACGTGTGTTGGAGTTCATCAGAGGAGGTCACAAACAAGACGACACCGTTATGCCATCCCCAGGTAGGTGGCACTTCCCTCCTTACCTCTGTTTACTCAGAGTAGAATAGTTTCACTGTTGTGAAACAGATAATGAGGTTTGGATGGGAAAGAGTGAGGAGGGGATTATTCCACAAATGTTGGGGTGTCACCATGTGCTGATGTTACTGCCATATATTCACATTAGAGGATATAGCCATAGTATGAAAATCAACTATAATACAACACAAAGAAAGATGCAGTAAAGCAAATACAGTGATGGAATTATCTGGAGGGGAAAGGTGTCTTCTTGACTACTTTTTAGCTTAAGTTTTAGTAAATCAAGTTCTAAGCTGCCTCTAGCACAAAATATCTCAAGAAAACCGGGTAGCAGTGATATTCGAGTACCCATTAGACTCCCAAATAAAAAAGGAATACTTCTCTCAAATGCACTGTTCATGGGGAGACAGAGGTCATATGTTTCATTATCACAATTACCTGTGATTGTGTTATCTCCCTATTAAATGTTCCTTTCATTCTGCTAGAGGCCGCATTTGAAATCTGTTTGGAGACGAGAGAGAATGCAATTCTATTCTATGTAACATTTCCTGATTTAGATATTGTACTATATAACTTTTAGTTTTCAAGTGGAATTCAAGAAATACGTTTTGGTCTACTGCTATCAGATTTTGCACAGCTTAGTGACTAAATTTATTTTTATTATATCAGTCATGATCAGGAAAGATGATCTTGGTGTGTAGTTGTGTTTTTCTGGGATTTAGACAACAGACATTCTCAGCAAAAACTGTCATCACTGTAATGTTCTCCCCTCTCCTGTCAGCAGAGTTTGAGCTTGATGATTTAGAAAACCTATAGGGTGCGTGAAAATCAGAAGTGCCTGACTTCAGAAGGCGCTACAGCGGCAGAATGACTTTTTACATGGTGTGTGCAGTGAGGCCAGGCTCACTAGGATTTGTTAGGCAGTCATCTTGAGCAGAATTTAGATCTTGATTCCCGTGTCCTTAGTAATTGAGTAGAATACATTCAAATAGCTATTTGAACACTAGCTATGTTACCCCTTACATCTGGCAGTTAAGAACCTTTGATCCACGACCAAAGATGTCATTGTTTATTCTGCTCAATGCACCGCTTTGTTGAGATACGTAAGTAGCTCCCAACGAGCTCATGCATGGGATACAGTGCAACGTTGTGTAGTGAAAGCTTGCCAAAGGGACCCTCGAATGGTGCAAGTTTAGAAAAGATACTTAATGTGATCGTTGCAACAAATACAGTTATTTAGTATATGTATAAAGACAGATTATCACCGAGAGTTCAGGATGCCATGGACATAAAAAGGAAATTCCGTAATAGGGTATGGCTGCACATAGTGACAGTAGAACAAAAGAGGAGAAGAGGTAAAACTCGGGGGGGGGGGAAAGTGTGGAAGGGAATTGCTATGCTTTATCACTGAAGTAATAAAAGAATTGTCTGGAATTGCATCAAAGATTATCCTTCTGTCATAATAGTAGTACTGCAGTATGTAAAAGAAAAGAAATCAGGAAAGGTGCTGAGGTGCTGAAACAGGAAGAAAAAAGATTTTGTTTTTATAGTGGATTGTGTAGCTAGGAAAGTGGGTGAGCTGGTGGACGGAGACTAAAACATCCTTCCAAATTCCACTTTCCTGTTTGCATTAGATTGAGACCTAGTAAAGGTATATTAAACATGGGCTTCAACAAAGCCAAGTGCCAGGTCCTGCACTTGGGCCACAACAACCCCATGCATCGCTACAGGCTTGGGGAAGTGTGGCTGGAGAGCTGCCTGGCAGAAAAGGACCTGGGGGTTCTAATTGACAAGCGGCTGAACATGAGCCAGCAGTGTGCCCAGGTGGCCAAGAAAGCCAACAGCATCCTGGCTTGTATTAGAAATAGTGTGACCAGCAGAAGGAGGGAGGTGATTGTCCCCCTGTACTCAGCACTGGTGAGGCCACACCTTGAGTATTGTGTCCAGTTTTGGGCACCTTAATATGAGAGAGACGCCGACGAGGGCAATGAAGCTGGTGAAGGGCCTGCAGAATAAATCTTATGAGGAGCAACTGAAGGACCTGTGACTGTTTAGTTTGAGGAAGAGGAGGCTGAGGGGAGACCTCATCACTCTCTACAACTACTTGAAAGGACATTGTAGAGAGGTTGGTGCTGGTCTCTTCTTACAGGTAATTAGCGATAGAACAAGAGGGAATGGCTTCAAGCTGCAGCAGAGTTGGTTTAGTCTGGACATTAGGAAAAAATTCTTCACAGAAAGCGTGGTCAGACACTGGAATAGGCTGCCCAGGGAAGTGGTGGAATCACCATCCCTGAATGTGTTTAAGACTTGTTTAGATGTGGTGTTAAGGAATATGGTGTAAGGGAGAACTTTGTAGAGTGGAGCTCATGGTTGGACTCGATGATCCCAAGGGTCTTTTCCAACCTAAATGATTCTATGTCAGTTATTTAACTGCCATTCAGCCATAATCAGATGCAATGTATGTACGATCATTCTTCATTGAGCAAATCTGACGTGCATTCTCACCGCTAAGTGTAGATTTTCTCAGTAAACTTATATTTGTTAGCCAGAGAATGAAAAGAATACTTTATAGAAAAAAGGTTTTATTGCATCTCAGATTTTGTTTTAATTATTTATGTGTCTGTTCTTTATCTGTATTTTCTGTTGCATTGTTTAATGTTTAATGTTTTTAATGTCTTTGTGTTGTTCTTGGAATGTTAGGGAAGATAAGCACTGTAGATATAAAATTAATAATTAATTATTCTTGATGGTACTTACAGGAGTTACATATACAAATCCTCTGGCGTTTGCAGGAGAACAAATCTAGAAGGCCTCTGGTTTGCTGTTGTTCTGCATGAAGGATTCTCCTTGGCTTGGACAGGAATTCTGTTCACGGAGCGGTAGAAGAACTAAACCTGTAACATTTTGGTAACATTGACTCTAATTTCAGATTGAAAAATATATAATGGACATTTGTAAGTAATTCATAGCTCGAAAGAAGAGTGGTGTTCTATCTGCCTGTCATATATTCTTTAATAAACACTAAAAAGGATGGAGACTGTTGACATTGCAGACAGAACTGATAACCTTATTTAGAGATGTATTTCTGGATACACAACTAAAGTATACTGATGGCTTTTAGATGCCATATGCTGAGGTTATAGAGACAGAGAGAGGTTAGGAAATTTTAGTGGCAAGTGTTTGCAATTTTTAATCTTGATGAAAAGACAGTAAAAAATGGAACTTAAATGTATCTGATGAACACAAATATCACAGCTGAGACATTTAATTTTGATTCGTGACTGCATTATTAATTTGTCTGAGAGTGTTCAAGGTAGCCTAGTAAGATATTTCAGAGTTCTGTTTGTGTTATTTAATGTTAGACATTGATCGGAAGCTGAGGGGGGTTAAAGAAAGTGGGTGGAAGAGATTATTGGACTAGTTTCAGGCTATTTTGTTTCAGCTAGATATTTGGTATGCATGAACATAGCTAGACCCTTTTCCTATCTGTTTCGCTCTGTACTCCACTCTGGAATGATTTATAATGTTTGAATCCCTTCCCCTGCTTAGCCAAGTGCAGTATTACAGCAGAGTATATTTGTGCTGATTTTGAATACCATTTCACAGCCAGTTCTGTCGCCTGCTTCTTTTTCTGTAGCAGCATCGCATATCACTTGGAGAATGATGACCTAAAAGTAACGAGCAGTGATGTGGTGATGCTGTAATTTTTTGTGCAGCTTGAAATGCAGATCTGAGCTGATCTGTGTTAGGGCATGTGATAAAAAGCTCCCCCCTACACAGAGAGGATCACAGAGACACAAGCCCCTGCCCTGACCTTCCCAGGACTGTCCCAGGAGAGCATCAGCCCCATGGGCCAGGTGAGGCCCAACACGATGAGTCCCTGGGGACAGCTCTCTGGGCACTGCACAGACTGGGGGTTAGGGCTCATTATGGGATGCAGGGGAAGAGCATGCCAGGATTGAGTGAGACTTCTTATGGGGTATTTAGGGGAGGAACCAAAGGTGGGAAAATGGAGGGATCAAGGTGGTTTGGGGAGGAACAAATGTGCAAAAATGGAGACATAAGAAGATAAAGGGGATCAGTCACCTGTTGACAGTTTGCTGGCTGGTACCCTTGTCTGCATTTCAGATGGTGGGCTACATTTCTCAGCACCGTACATCCATAGTTTACTTAGTTTGATGCTCTCGAATGTGCTGCTTCTTACTTATTTTTTGTTTTGATGGGTAACAAAATTTGTTGGCATGGTATGTACACTACTTTTGATTCTACAGTTGTTCTGTGTTGATTGGATTTTACATGAAAACATGCATAACATTACCTATTATCATGAATGGACTAGATGAACTATTGTTTTAAGTCCTTCAATTTCAGTTATTAAGAATAAAGTACTACAATAAATAGAAAGTATAGTATTAATATTGAGAGGCACTAATTTTTTATTTTCCATACTGTTCCAATTTACCACATATAAACAATTTCTGTCATCAAGTTCCTCTGCTATTTTTCTTCTGATATATTTTTACTGCTTTAGGATTTCTAGGTTCCTACGAAGCTGTTAGCTACCTTTCTGAAACAGTAATCAGTTGCATTTTTTATTTCCGGCATAGTGTCTATCCATATATGTGTTTGTCATTATTATAGAAACAAAGAAAAATGGACTGTAGTGTATTGTCTTACTGAATGTATGACTGTGTGCATCTCAGTCTATTTGTCTTTTTAAGAAAATTGTTTCATTTATTAGCAAGCAGTTTCTTGTCTGAAATCCTAATAGCCTCTGGCAAAAGTGTTTTAGAGATGGAATAAGTGGCATCAAAATATTTTATACTAAATGACAAATAAGATTTGCACTAGAAACATTGAAGGGCTACAAGTAAAGAAAATAATGAGATCCTTGGGTATTGAATATGTTTAAAAATTGACAATGAACTCGTGTAAGTGTAAAAGAATCTTTCGTAGCTCTACAGTCATTAAATGGAGCAAGTTCAATTTAACTGTAGACATTTCAGAGTTATTTCAAGAAAATATGTTGGAAATAATGTCACATTTTTAAAAGGCTGCTAAAAATAATTCACTTGGTTTCGTCAGATCACCTGACAAATAGGGATGAAGAAAAGGTGGAGGCATTCAGGGTTTTTTTGTTGTTGTGGGTTTTTTTTTTTTTTTTTTTTTTTTTTTTTTTCCCCTCAGTCTTTAATAATATTGATAAACCTTGGGCTGCCTGGTCCTCTGAGTTGGAGGACTGTGACTGTAGGAACAGTGACTTTCCGTTGGTCGACACTGAAATTGTAAGGGACCAGTCATATCAGTTGAATGTCTGTAAGTCCATGGCACCTGATGGGATTCATCCCAGAGTTCTGAAGTAGCTAGTGGAAGTTACAGCAGGACTGCTCTCAATCACCTACCAAAAGTCTTGAGTTTGAGGAGGTTCCTGTTGACTGGAAGCTAGCCAATGTTGTTCCAATTTATAAGAAGGGCACGAAGGAAGGCCCAGGAAACTACAGACCTGTTAGTATAACCTCAGTTCCTGGAAAAATTATGGAGAAGATATACAGGGTGCTATTGAAAGGCATTTAAAGAACAATACAGTCATCAGGCGGAGTCAACATGTTTGCAAAGGGAAAGTCCTGCTTAACTAATTTAATAACTTTCTATGATAAAGCCACCCACCTACTGGGTGAAGGGAAGGTGGTAGATGTAGTTTTTCTGGATTTTCGTGAGGCTTTTGATACTGTCCCTTATGGCATCCTTCTGGACAGGTTGTCCAACTGTGGGATGAATGGGTTAACGATGCTCTGGGTGAAGAACTGACTGAGCATTAGAGCTCAAAGGGTTTTAGTGAATGGGGCTACATCTGGCTAGCAACCAGTCACCAGCAGTGTTTCTTAGGGTTCAGTTCTAGGGCCAGTTCTATTTAATATTTGTATCAGTAATCTGGATGCAGGAGTTGAATACACCTTAGTAAGTTTGCTGATGATACTAAACTGGGGGGACAAGAGACCCTGCAGAGGGATCTAGATAGATTGGAACCTTGGGCAGTCACCAGTGGCATGAAGTTTAACAACAACAAATGCTGGATTCTGCATCTGGCATGGAGTAACACTAGACCCCAGTATAAACTGGGAGAGGAGTGGCTGGAGAGCAGCCTTGCAGAAAGGCATCTGGAGGTGCTGGTTGACAGCAGGCTCAATAGAAGTCAGCAGAGAGCCCTGGCAGCTAAGAGAGCAAACCCCATCCTGGGGTGCATCAAACACGTATAACCGGCTGGTCAAAAGAGGTGATTATCCTGCTGTATTTAGTGTTGGTGCAGCCTCACCTTAAGCACTGTGTGCAGTTCTGGGCCCCAGAATTTAAGGAAGATGTTAAGGTACTTGAATGCATCCAGAGGAGATCAACAAAGCTGGTGAAAGGGCTGGAAGGAATGTCCTATGAGGAGCAGCTAAGGACTTTGTCTAGTTTGGTGTGGAGGAGGCATTGCTCTGTACAGCTTCCTGAGGACGGGAAGCGGAGAGGGAGGTGCTGATCTCTTCTCACTGGTATCCAGTGACAGGATGGGTGGGAATGGTTCAAAGCTGTGCCAGAGGAGGTTCAGACTGGACATTAAGGAGCATTTCTTTCCTGAGAGGGTGGTCAAACACTGGAACAGGCTTCCTAGAGATGTGGCCAATGCCCCAAGCCAGTCAATGTTTAAGAAGCATTTGGACAAATGCCCCTAACAACATGCTTTAACTTTTGGTCAGCCCTGAAGTGGTCAGGCAGGTGGACTAGCTGATCATTGTAGGTCCCTTCCAACTGAACTATTCTGTTCTATTCTGTTCTATTCTGTTCTATTCTGTTCTATTCTGTTCTATTCTGTTCTATTCTGTTCTATTTTGTTCTTTTCTATTCTGTTCTGTTCTGTATATTTATTTAACATGAAGACATTATCAAAATTGATTACATATAGAGGAAAATAAACTTTTAAAATTTTTTCCTCAGCTGCTGTATACTGATGTTGCTTAACTGACATAAGTAAAATGCCATTTCACATTAACAATTTATAATGGCCCCTTTGTCTGTCTCTTCTCACATCATTACATATAGAACGCAGTGGAAACAGGGTGAATACAGAGTGGAAAAAAATATTAGAGAAGAGGAAATATTTCTAAATACAACAAAGAAGTTGGAACTTATTAAATTTTACTCTCTGTAATGACTGTTTAGTAAGGTTTTTATGTCATACTTACTAGGACTAGACACATGTTTGTATTCACTTAAGAGAATGTATTAATCATTGAATGCTTATTCATGAGCCTTTCTTAAGGGGATGAAGCATGTTTTTGTCCTCTGATCAGTCTCCATACTTTCCAGGTAGTATGTCTCCTATACTGAGCATCAAGTCTGACTCCCAAATCCTGGCAAGCTCTCTGTGCCTGGGATTTTTACTAAGCACAATTCCTTCCAGGCATCCTTTGGAATAAATGACTCAGCTGTGTTTCTTAAAGAAATGATTTAAGAATCAAGGTCTGGGAGAGAATTCTAGGTTGATAATCCTTGTATAATAAGATAATTTCCCTATAGTTCAGAATCAGGTGTGTAAGCTCCTGACACATTTCTTTGTCATTCTTTATTTGCTAATTCAGAAAACTCTGTGTTCAGAGGGATGGCTGTTGTTCATCTGATTACTAAATGCCCAGACCTCTTTGTGTATTTTATCTGGAACTAAGACTTTGAACTTAGTGCTTAAATAACTTCTCTTGGTGCCATATACCTTGTAGCCAAAGCAGAAGCCTATGTCAACTAGAAATTACATATGCTATGATCAGTATTAACTTGCCTTGAACACAGATATAAGTGTACTAAAATAAGGTAACTAGCATGAATACTTACTTATTTTGTAATGCCGTGATGGCAGAACTAGACACAATGCATAAGCACTTCACAAAGTATGTGAGGAATGTGATCATCAAAGGGACAAAGTTGTGTGTAATTTGGGGAATATAGAAAAAGCATGATTTGCAGGACAAGAAAAAAAAACAACAATATAAGCAGTATTGGGAGCAGATGAGACCCCTGCTTCCCCTTGGAGGATTAAATAGCATAAAATCATCAAACATGGTGGAAATATGGAGAAGTAAGAAAATGAACACCCTTCAGTTCTAAATTCTGTCATCAAAATCTCTCAGGCTTGATCACTTCAACCACCACAACCAAGAACCACAAAGGGTCATAGCCAATAGTGTCACCATGAGCTCCAGGGTGTTGTATACTCATAACTAATGTAACATTAGTGTTACTGACTCACAGTTTTGTGTATGTAGTGAGGACAATCAGTAACATGGAAAAATGCATTAATGAAAAAAATTTAGTAAAGTTTGGTTTTAAAGCTTAAAACTGTCCTGATTTGTCAGTCTCCTAAACACTTTATCACAGCAATCTCTTAATTAACTGATACATACACATTTGTATATATATTGTATATGTGCACATATACATATATAGACACACAGTTCAGTTGCAATAGCCTAAGACTTGAATTTTAAAGCACTGATTATTGGAGGTGGAGCACTATGTTTTTCTCCTTCAGCCACCTGATCTTCTGCAGATATTATTTCAGTCTCTGGATCCCTTCAGGTCAGAGGGTGTCCCTTTCTCTTGCTTTCTCATCCAGACCAGCAGACTCCTCGTTGCTGCTATCACCTCTTACCCATGCCATCAGCAGGGACCTGGAAACTCTTTTCCTTGCTGGCAACATTCATTGAAGGAGCAGCTGTTCAACTTGGGGATACTTCTTACTCAGAAAGGTACTTTTGTTGTCCCATGCTTAATACTGAATGCTCTATTCTCACGAGTCCTCAGAGAATCCTTGATCCATAATTAAATAATTTCTAAAATGAGGATTTTGTTAACAGAACCATTCAACGTGACAGCTTTCATAGCATCTCTCTGAAACACCTAACATTGCACAAAGTGTTTGAAAATTAGATTAAATGGATCTCTGATCTTGTACATCAGATGCTGTGTTTCTGTGAAAAAGATATGTCAAACAGCTGAAAATAATGTTGTTTTGTATTTTTAATGGATATGTGTAAAAGCTGTTCAAAGCAAATCAAATCAAAACTAACATACCTAATTCAGAATGAATTGGCGAAAATGTTGAGGAAGTTATGAGCTGCTGAAGCAGCTGTGGATTATAGGATCAGGATTTCTTCTTTACGTTTGCAGGTGCAGCCTGGGAACGCAGGGGTTTCTCCATCCCATTCCCATGGACACGGCTGCTGTGCACGTGTGTGCAAACACACACATGACTCTAACATGACTGGCAACACAGATGACCTCAGCCAGCGCGCTGTCTTGCGCGGCAACCCCATGAACACCAAAAGCACTCACATGGAGCAGCCCAGTCCTGCTCCTCCTTTCTGACTGATCAGGACTGAAGTGAGAACTCACAAACCCCCTCACTCTGTAGATTCACAAACACACACACGGTCATGCATCCCTCAAATATCAGTGTGGCCTCTCAGTCCATCTAATGTTATGGCTGGACCCTGGGCCCCTTACTCAGCATGCAGGTCTCCTCCTGCTCACCCATAAGTCCAGCTTGATATTCACTAGCAAACAGATGCATGCACTTGCACACTCATCTCAAACTGATCTACCACCCACACAGTCAAATATTCCTCATATATTAGTACAAGCCCTAAGCCTACCTAATATCTGTTCCTGGACAGTGAGGCCCTCACCCACCCCCGGGCTCGCTTTTCCATGCAGGTCTGCTGCTTGGTGGCTAGTCCACCTTGAGGTTTGCTAAGGAATGACATATGCACGCACACATTCAGGATTAAATTCGCTGGGGAGAGATAGACAGAGCCACGTCTCTCCAGTTGCTGGGACACGTGCCTATGGGCCTTGTGACCCACAACCTCTTCTCCAGTTGCTACTGGACTGCTGTGCAGGACTCACATAGAGTAGAGAATGAGAGAACATGGACAAAATAGGTAAGAAGAGGATTTAATAAATTCATGTGATGAAAATAAGAGATCTGAATCACAGAAAAATTAAAATAACTTGTTACAGTCCTCACTGAACGGTACATGTGCTTCTGGCTAGCTGTACTATTTCCCAGAAGAGGATGAAGGTGAGATTTAATTTCAGAGGGGTTTGGTTTGTTATTCACAGAATCACAGGGGCTGGAAGGGACCTCTGAAGATCATCTAGTCCACCCCCCCTGCTAAAGCAGGGTCACCTAGAACAGGTTGCACAGAATCACATCCAGGCAGGTTTTGAATATCTCCAGAGACGGAGACCCCACAACCTCTCTGAGCAGCCTGTTCCAGTGCTGTCACCCTCAAAGTAAAGAAGTCTTTCCTTATGTTGAGATGGAATTTCCTGTGTTCTAGTTTGTGCCCATGGCTCCTTGTCCTGTCACTGGTCATCATTGAAAAGACTCTGGCCCCATTCTCTTGACACCCATCCTTTAAGTATTTATAAGCATTGGAGAGATCCCCTCTCAGTCTTCTCTTCTCCAGGCTAAACAAACCCAGGTGTCTCAGCCTTTCCTCATAAAAGAGATGCTCCAGTCCCTTGATCATCTTCGTAGCCCTCCACTAGACTCTTCCTAGTAGTTTCTTCATTTGATTTGATCCTTGTTTGCCTTTGAGCAAGGAAATAATTAATTGTTTCCCTGATCATGGAAACAACATTGAAGAGGTTATGTTAGGGATGCAGTTTAGGGTATATTTACCCTCTGTTTCAACTTTAGGGCAGCAGACAGTAATCATGGACTGGCTCTGTATCAATTTGTAGAATGAAGAAGGATTATTTCCCTTCTGTATTGTGCCCTCCCACAATGATTTCTTGCCCTCCAATTTGGAACTGGAACACCTTTTTGCCCCTTAATGAATCCATAAAAAGCCTTTTTTGTCTGATTGTGATGGTCAGCAAAAAGTAGAAAGACCACAGCAAGAAAAATGCAGAATTTTCTCTTCTGGGTTAGGATGGGAAAGAAGAACAAAAGAACTACACTTTCATGGAGTTTTGAATTGGTTGTAAATATTAGCAGTATTTCTGAATGTTCTACTGGTGTGAATCTAGCAAGTATGATGGTTGGTTTCGTAGAAAATTGAAAGGAAATGTCAAATTCAAGGGGACCATAAATTCCTCAGTGTATTTGAATATGTCGTTAGATGCATAATGGTAGGCCTGTGGAGTCTTTTTACGAGTTTTGGAGTTTTTTAAGAGGGATCTTTTTACTTCCATACTTGGTAAAAAAGCAAGAGGAAAGGGGAAACTTTAAATGAGCATCATTTAAATCATTAAACACTGACATATGAAATGAGTTAATTGGGTAAATGCATTGCTTTAAAATTTACATTATTTTTAGTGTCTTTGTATGCTTGCGGTAAGCATAGGCAAAACTCACTTTCTGTGACTACCACAACACATCTTTTCATCAGTGCTAAATTATCTTCAAATAGTTTAAAGAAAAAGAGGAAAAAAGGAAAAGGGTTTCTACAAGAGACCTAAGGAAAAGTCGTCTTCTTTAAATGCCTGAAGCCAACATTGTAAAGCTTAGAGTTATGCGTCTTTTTTTCACTGAAAGTGAGATTGATGCTCATTAGGGAGAGCTTTTTAAATTAGAAAAAAAAAAAACCACTAAAAACATTTATATCTAATAACAAAATAAAATTATCCAGTACTTGCAGTTCCTAAGTGTAGATTGTAATAAGAGATGGCAAATTGAATAATTCACCAGAGCATACGTGTAAGAAATAAAAGCCACAGAAACAATTATTTCCATGACAGTAGTGTTCACTTAAATATATTATAGATGCAGATTCAGAATTCAGCTAGCATTTCTGGTGCAATTTATGATGTTCAAGGGTCTTAAAAGACAGGTGAAAATTCCATATATTTTTGTGTATGGTAACTCAGTTATGGCTAAAAAGTAAAGGAAAATGACCTTTTTGTGAAAAATTGTCAGAACGAAAACGTATTACACATCAGAAAAAAAATCAACAGGGAAAACACCTGTGCAGAAAATTAAAAATGCTTCCTAAGGACTACTAAGTTACGTTCAAATCTTCTTTTGATATCATGGATTTTCTATGATATGTGTTGCACAAATGAGTACTATTTATATACAGGAATCACTTACTATATGTAAGTGTGATTTCACTGTTCAGTTGTTCAATATAAAGTTATTCTTCAATAACTAATAGAAAGTGCTAGTACCCTGGGTTTATTTTATTCTTTCCTAATTGACAGACTTTGCAATCTGAGATGACCCTCATAAGATTTCTTTTACCATATGTACATACATTTGTCCTGTAGGATCCTCATATTGAGTGTATAAAAATCTAGATACTCATTATTCAGCTGTTAGTTACTACTTACTGCAAAGTTTCAAAACATACAAAGCAATGTACATCTTTAAATTAAGATGGTATACAAATAAGGTTAAGGTACTTAACTGTACTAGATAACTAGTATAAATGAATATGATACCAGCAGAGTCCAAGAAGCTAGACCCTAACTAGCTGGTCTTTTCCATATTATATATAATCATGTTTAACAAAAAAATAAAAAAAAAGTAAAAAAAAAAAAGGTGAAAAAGTGTTTTCTCTAGTACGTATTTTAAAAGACTTTCAAAATAATTCATACTCTGTCATTCGAACTGATGATAGTATTAATGTAATAAATCAAGTATAAATAAATATATAGTATGCGCTAAATAAATCAATCTTGAAGTACAAGCACAAAATTAATTTGTCCTGTTATACACATTTGTGCATAAAGCAACAGTCAAGCATGTGCTACTATATTTTAACACTAATATGTAAGCACTAGTTAGAGGCCTAACTACTGCATTTAAGTTGAGCAGAATGCATATTGTTATGGCTAAATACACATCTAATGAAAAATGTAGGACTCTGTCAACCTTACTGCTATAATCTCAGCCTGAAAAATGTTTATAAACTCATTGAACCTTTTAATGCATTATTCTGTTTACCAAAGAAAACATCAATCATAAACTCCTTTTGCCAGAGAGGGTACAATGATTTGAACTTCTTGAAGATGTCATATCTAGCACATCAGAAAGATGAACGCTTCATTGAAACCTTTCTGTCTATCATGTTACACTGACACAACTTGATCATGACAATCTATTTTTCTTAATTGCTTTCTGCAACAATTTTGTAGACATATATACTGAAGAAATAGTTGTACACCCGTATTAGATAACTGACTTACTTATTTGTAATGAAAGGTCATTCAATTCTCATTTTAAATTGAAGAATGAGATGGATTTTCAACAGAAAATTATGGTAAACAGTAACTAAAGTTGCATGTGTAATATTCAGCTTTCAACAAAAAATTATTTGTGAAAGAATTCATATAAAGTTCTAATGAAAATCAGAGAGAAAAAAAAATCCAGTGGTGGATAATTACATTTTGTTAACTTTCTCAGAAAAGATGTGAGGTTTGGGGTTTTGCTCTCTTTCATGCTGGGCGGCCTTTTGAACCAGTGTGTATCCCACACGCTCCTTGATCTCTGAACTACTGGATGCCACAGAGTTCATTTCATAGTGTAGTTTCTGATTGCCATGAACATTTTTGAATGATGAGGGTTTTGTTTCACTGTGGAGTGTGAATTCTTAAAAAATCTCCTGTCTAACACCTCTATTCAGTACAAAGACAGCATGTGCCAAAAAAGAGCAACTGTTGCTGAATCATTAAGTTTTCTATATTTTGAGCTCCAGTGGGGACAGTGAACGTTCATTTTTCCTTCCACAAAAATACAAAGACAGAACTAGAACTCAAATGACCAGAATGGTCAAAAGTGTGTTTTCACCTGCTGCTTCTTTGGCTTGATGGTAGGTCTGTTTCTCACTAGTTTTGTCCTCAGACACTGCCACAGACAACAGAATTTCAGCATGATTTATAATGGCTCGACAAATCACTGAAAAATTGATGAAGGAAGATACAAGTACAAATACAATTTGTCTCTCAAATAAAGTTCTTACTATAAATACTTTTAATGCTAGTAGAAATGGAATTAATTAGAGAAAGCATGCTGAACACTTTCAGCACAATATGAAAACTTAATAAGAAGTTATATTTTCAAGGGGATACTATTAACAAGCAGCCATTTCATTCCCCATTGTGCTGGTTTTTAGCTGGGATAGAGTTAATTTTCTTCATAGTAGCTTGTATGGGGCTATGTTTTGGATTTGTGCCAAAAGCAATGTTGATAATGCAGGGATGTTTCAGTCCCTGCCTGAGGTATGTTGCAGGTGTGCCCATCTCTGAACCTGTCTCCTGGTTGGTCTGGGACCTGCACTGCAGATAGCTGCTCTCCTGGATGGACCCCTCAGACCTAGGTCATAGCTTCTCATCTATAACTATCGGCATAACACAACTTCTCTTCTCTTCTCTTCTCTTCTCTTCTCTTCTCTTCTCTTCTCTTCTCTTCNATGATTTCTCCTCTCCTCTCCTCTCCTCTCCTCTCCTCTCCTTTTCCCTGTGCACACCATGAGCCAAATAACAATTAGACTGTGTCCTGGGTTGAGCAACACAGGACTAATTTATCTTCTAATGCTGGGGAAACCTTCACTTTTGGAAGACTCTAGTGTCTGAATTTGTGAAAATATCTACTTTAGAGCCAGCTAGGCTATGTGGGATTCAAGGTCTCAGTGTTTTCAAGTCTTGCCAGGTGCAGGGATGAGGAGCGAGCCAACAGGATTATTTCATACCATAAACATCACATTCAATATAAATTAGAAATCCGGCTGCATAGTTTCTCTCTCCCTTGATGGTGGCGGTCCAGAGAAACTCCTTACCCCGGTGCCGGACCACTGAGCCCTTCTCTTCCTCCCGAAGCTGTTGCACTTGCAGTGTCTGACATTTGCTGTCCACTGCTGGGAGTGCACAGCTTCCTACTGGTAGAATTGGCTGAATATAATTCTTGTATATTTTGTATTAGTATCGGGATCAATACTGGTTCTTTAGTATTATTGTTAATTATTTAGTCTTATCCTATTAAATCTATTTATATTTCAACTCTTGTGTTTCCTTGCTTTCCCTGATTCCCCTTTCCATGTGGGGAGGGGTCATTGGATGATAGAATAATTGTCTAAACAACAAGAAATTGTTATGGGTTTTCTCAAACCATAACAGACTGTTACTTGCCTGAAATGCCAGGGGCTTTTCAGCTCCAAAAACATTTTCAAGTTTAGCTTGAAAAAATGTCCCTTGCAATGGGATGTTTGGCAAAGGGCAAGTCACAGAGCTACAGAAAGCAGCAGCAGCAATACAGACCAAGCAGTCTCTGTTTCCTTAAGAGTGAGAACTTGAAGAATGAGGATCAGGACCAACCACACACAAAAGAAGAGGTGTGTGGTACTGCGGAGTATTTTCGAAAGTATGACACATATTGATCACAAGCATACTTTTTGCCTTTTTGCCTTCAAAAACTTGCTCAGCTGTGGTTCTTGGCCAGTGATGCATGAGAAGTGCTCTCGTGCCTGCCCTATGCTTGTATTGCATGTAGAGAGATATGAAAAGTGGCAGCTCCTGATGGCGCAGCAAGCCTGGAGTCTGTCCAAGCACAGGCTGTTTTGCACAAGCAAGAACACCTGGGGAAATGGAGCCAAGGGAAGGCCGGAGCTTGCTCCTGCTACAAACTTGCAATGAGAAAGAGCGCCAGAGAGAGCCAGGGCACAAGCAGTGCCTTGGTAGTGCAAGAACAGTAGGCAAGAACCTAGACAAATCGGACCAGAGGAGCCCTGACAAGGGGCTGTACTCGATGCTATGGAGGAAGAGAAAAAAACTCTTGGGGACTGTTGCCAGCCCATCTTGGGAGCCAAGAATGTTTCTTTCCCCCCAAGATGCAGATGTGGGGCATGAGGGCTACCTTCTGGGAGCATGAACAGCAGGCACCTAGCCAAAATGTCCCAGAGAAGCCCTGGCAAAGGGCTGTACTCAATGAGGAAGGCAAAAAACCCTGGGGACTTGTGCTGGCCCGCCCTGGGGGAAAAAAAGCCTTCCTTGCCTTGGCTACAGGGCTCTAGAGGCCACTTCGTGGTGCATAAGCAGCAGGCAATAACCTAGCCAAAATGGACCAGAGGAGGCCTGACAAGCGGCTCTACTTAATGCTGCAGAGGAAGACAAAAACCCCCCAGGAACAAATGCCAATCTGACACGGGGAAAAATTCCTTCCTGACCCCAGAGCTGGTGATGGGCTGTTCTCTGAGCATGTGAGCAAGAATCATAGAATCATAGA
>VXBH01002345.1:64631-92217 GCA_013400035.1 Rynchops niger | reverse complement strand
ATATAATAATTTATTAAATTTAAAATTACAAATTAAAAAAACACTAATTTTGGTGTTTTTTCTTTCATTTTTTTTTAAATTAAAAATAAATTCTTCTTATCTTTAGAACTCAGTGCAGATATTTTTAGGCCCATATCCAGCAAACCGGTTTTACACTAAATTTAAAGGCAAATTCAATGCCTAAGTGTTTTGCAGGACTGCATATTTAGGACTTGTAATTTTAATTACAACTGCAGGCTTATTATTTCAAATACACTTGAATGCATATATGGTACACTTAATACATATTTTTGACATCCATATCTTGTTTAGCATCACAGTGGCTCAACTGCATAAACTGTGCATGTTGCAGCAGATACCTAATCTGATAAGAATTTAAATATTATTTACATAAGGACAATTCTGTCTTTGCTGACAACAGTATAACTCTAAAGTGTTTTTGTTTATTTTGATAGCCTTTAAATGCTAATTTCAAAATCTTTTCTTAAGCACAGCTGCTGTCTCAACAAACACAGTAGCATGAGCAGTCTACGTATAAAAACTCCCATAGTGATAGTGAAAGAGCAAAAAAATAACAGTGTAAAAAAGGGCTGAGCAAGATTTTCAAACATCAGTTCTGGACTCAGTTTAATAAATTTTAGTGAAATAGGTTCTGAAGTCTGGTACAATCATTGGAAACATCCCTGGAGTGTAATTCTAGACAGGATACCTAAATGGGTCTCTTCTACAGCTCTCCTAGCTTCCATCACAAATACATGCCAGGAGCACACCAACCTATTATGAAGGGTATATTTGTGCAAGTGCGCTTCCAGCTCTGGCTGCTCTGAGTCTTGCCCTGAGTAGAATTTTCTTTTGATAGTCTAAATTAAACTTAAAATAAGGCAGACATATGCATACACCAGGTATTTGAAATGCCTTTGTCCCTATGCCCTGCTCAAAAGAGTCAGGTCAACTGGGGAACTTATTTCTCTAATACGTGCTCGAAGCTTGATAAACAGGTAATGAGAGCTATGATAGATAAAAGCACACTTTACTTGACACAGAACTAAAACTAAAGTGTTGATTGTGAATTTCTTTGATATTCTGTATTTCTATCCACGATGTTTACGCTTTAACACAACGGTGCCATAAGGAGAAAGACCACATCCACACTAAATAAGAGAAGCCAAATACGTAGCATATATCCATGCTGAGTGGCAAAGAGCCTACTGACATGACATTCCGTTTGCACAGCTAACTGTATCACAGACAGCAAATAAGAAACATACGCATTTTCATGGAGCTCCTGTCTGAAACTTCATCCAGAAGAGTAAGCCTTAAATTAAATAGGCAAAGACAAATTAAACAGAAGAAAAAAAATACATTTCTTTGTCTCAAAATCAAATTCATGCGAAAGCTAAGAACAGCTTGAGAGCCAATTTCATGCTAATAGGCAAATGTTAGTAAAGTATGATGTTTTATAAAGGATTTTCAGTAGAGGTACTTTTATATATGTCAGCGGCTTTGTAAAATAAGTACTATTTATCCCCATTTCACAGACAGTGCAAATGAAGGTCATTAAATTGCTTGTCCCAGGACATGTGGGATTAAAATAGCATTTTTCTAATCCTTTATCTCCAAGGCTGCCATACTATCTGTCTGTTCTAGTTTATAAAGTCCTGGTCAGAACTAAGATATTTTGTCTCCTGGGCATTACTGAAAATTTGATAAGTTTCTGTGTTGAATTCCCTATTTTTTATTGAAGGCAATTCATGTCAGGAGTCTATTACCATGCCAGCTACTGCAGGCAGCTGTAAACCACCCATCTGGCATCTGAGAATAATGATCCTGATACATATTCAATGCATTTCACTGAGTCCTCTGGAAATCAGATGCACTTCAGGAGTAAATTAGGAGGCAAGAGTTCTCTGGGAACACAGCCTTAAGTCTTTGCAGGAGCAGTGAAGCATAAGGAGATGATAACCCAGTCGCCAGCACGTTCTGCGTGTCCCTTCCCTCCTTTGCAAATCACCCTGCAGTGGTTCAGAGGAAGGAACAGAAACATAACCTTCATGAAGGACAGACCATGCCCACTCGAAAAACCATGCAACTTGGCTTCTGTTTTACCCAAGATGGGCATATTTGAAAGTCTGGTTACTACATGAAGGAACGGTTAAAAAGTTTCTGGCAGTTGTAACAGTTAAGCTGAAACTCATCCTTTTCCAGTCAGTTCTAGTACAAAAGAGGAAGTACCTTCTAATGTGCTCTTTGGTGTTTTCTTGCGGCCTGAACATTAAACATCTGTTGAAACGCAGACATAACTGCTAAATGCCTATTTTGCAAAGCAAACAGAAAAAAATGTTACACAACTAGAAGCTTTCTGGAAAAATGCTGAAGCTGTTTGAGGTAAAGCCTGATACTCTGAAGCCACAGAACGGATTGCACACCAAAAACCTGTGAAAAATAATTCATTTCTTCTCATGCAGTTCTTGATTAATGTCCATAATTATTCATTAGCCTACTGTTGCACTAGTGAGTTTCTCAAGGGCTCTTGACTTAGAGATACAGCAGATGGCAAGAAGATGCCCACCTGCTCTGTAGAATCGGTTAGAAACATAATATGTTGCTTCTATAAGGACTCCTTTCAAACACATTGAAGCAATTTACAGTCATTTGTCATTCCTTTTTGAGTGCCTGCTCTACATTTTTTAGTGGCTGAAGATTATTGCCATACAAATTGTTTCCTTCCTTTTCTATGTTGAGATTGCAACAAGCAAGGTGATCAAAGAACAAGAATACTTCTGGACTAATGTCGTAGCTTCAGAGTGGGTGTTTGATTCATAAACCTCATTTTACATGGAAAGCAAAGGCATCCATCATAATTGCTACAGTTGTCTGGTGGGAGAGCATTTTGAAGTTCAGAATAAACTTCTTTGCAGAGAATCAGAAGTGGTCCTAGCAGATAATTAATCATAATTTTTTTTTCTCAAAGATATGAATATTAAAAATGCTAATGCTTTTTGTACTATATATAGTATAGAACAGTACTACAGTACAGAAAAAAGGTGATTCATTTAACAGGAATGGGCTTTCACTTGAATTGCTGAAAATGTAGGAAATATCACAATTAGATTCTTTTTGGTGTATTCACTTTGAGACTGTCTTTACTGACAAGACCAGATTTACCAATGCATATGGAAAAATGATGGAAAACAACACATGCAGTCTTTTTTAGAGTGCGGGAAACACAGCTGTTTGGCACTTACTTACATGGATATTTCTTTTCTTTGAAGAGTGAGAGAGCTCTCAGAATCATCAAGTCACAGAATATCCTCAGTTAGAAGGGTCCCATAAGCATCACCGCGTCCAACTGCTGACTCCACACAGGGCAACCCACAAGTTAAACTATGTGTTGTCCGAATGCTTCTTGAACATTAACAAGCTTGGGGCCAAGGCCATTTCCCTGGGGAGACTGTGAAGTGCTTGACCACCCTCTCAGTAAATAACTTTTTCCTAATATCCAATCTGAACTTACCCTGATAACACCTTTTAGTCATTCCCTTGTGTCCTATCACCAGACACCAGAGAGAAGAGATCAACACCTCTCTCTCCACTCCCCCTGATGAGGACATTGTAGATAGCAACGAAGTCACCTCTCGGTCTCCTCTAAGCTAAAAAAATCTAGTACCCTCAGCAGCTCCTGGTAAGTCATGCCTGGTAGTCCTTTCAGCACCTTTGTTGCCCTCCATTGGAGACATTCTAATATTCTTATGTCATACTTATATTGTGGAGCCGAAAACTGCACACAGTACTTGAGTACTTAAGGCCACACCAGCAGTGGGTATAGTGAGACAGTCGCTTTTGACTGGTTAGCTATCCTGTGTTTAATACACCCCAGGGTACTGTTGGCCCTTTTATAGAAATATGTTCTTTGCCACTTGTTTCCACTCACCTCAGGAATTGCTGATTTTCTTTGAGGAATAAATCAAAATTATGATAAGATGCGACACCAGAAGGTGCCACAATGGTTGTGCTCAACTTCTATTCCTGCAGCTATTGTCCTTCACATAAGTTCAGGGGTTAGTCTGAAAATATTTATTTACAAATCAGCTATAAAGTGCTTCAGGCCAAATTTTTTGTAGTGTTGGGTGGCAAAGAAGTGTAAAGCTGTCAGGAACCTGCTTCAGTGATTCTCTGACCAGTGCCATTCTTCAGAATAAATCCAACCTTTGCAGGAAAGCAGAGACTGTGGTGAATGCATGACCCTTGTGTCCCTTGGGACCACTTGTCACCTGAGAGGTAGGAAAATGCAGCATTTGGCAAGTTACCCTGTTACATCCTAGCCCAGGTGACTTAGTTGAACATGGTGTTAAATTTACAGGTAGCTCCCAGACTATCAGATAAACCTACCCTAGAAACTTTCTGCTGTTTAAACTCTGTCTATTAGGAGGAATTGTGAGGAGGGACTTCTGGAGCTAGAAATCAGACTGTGTTCTTTGGCGTTCCTTGTACAGTTTTCCTGGTTGCTCATGATTGTACTTTCCCCTCTACCTCCACCCATTAACGGCATCTCCTACCTTCAGAATGTTGATGCCAGATTGCAAGGCGGAGAAATGGATCCTTATATTCAGTCACTTTCCATTACTCATGGGGCAGGGTGTGTGTGTGTGGTTGAGAAAGGTGAATGATGCAAGTAACTTAATCTTCTTCTGAGGTCAAGCACAATATGTTTTTGTGATATTACTAATGGCAGGACTGACTGAGACCTACTTTAAGTAGACATACGGGGGAAAATCTCTCAGATGCTGTCTAGGTTAGATCTATGCAAGGATAACATAATTTTACATCTAGTGGTCTGGGAAAAGGCAACTAAGTTCTCCTGGCAATGACAGGATATCTCTGAGACAGAATTTTGTATAAAAAATGATCTCCACATTGTGAAGGAATTTCTTCCCGAACAGTTTGAAGACCAGCCTTTCCACGGTGTTGGCTGTGTTGAGCTACTCTGTGACAGAAACAGGGAATTTAGAACCACCTTTCAATAATATAGGGCCAAATTCTGCCTATATAAGGCTCACTTTCTTCTAATATTTCAGGAACATAATTCATTCTGTGGTACTTTGTGAATTGATATGTAAACTTCTGTCATTACAACAGCCTTTTAAGGAAATTTTTCTTTATGAAATGTAGTATAATAATTAGTATATTAATCCTAGTAATTAGTTTAATTTTCTGACTGACCAGAAGTCATTTCTCATTTGATTTGTTGAGAATTTATTGTGTTTTATATAATTGCTTATATATTTATTTTAGCTAATAAACTAGTTAAATCTGTGAACATGTAAACCTGTTTGGGCTACTTGGGCTCAGTAGGAAAGGTCACTCTATCCTGGCAGTCTATAGGTCTGTTCTTAGAGATCTTCCTCTAAGCGGTCCAAAACTGGAACATAATTAGCGTCTGAATGCACTTTCGAGCCTCTGGGTGCCTACCATTTAAAAGCTGATCACTTTTCCCTAGTGATTTGTATTCTCCAAACATTTCTAAAGCTTTTCTAAAGCCGCCTCGTGCTCTCTCTGCAGTTCTGTCCTATAAACATGATCTGGCCTTATTGGATTTCTTCAGTCACATCCTAAAAGTAGCCCTACTAGTTTAGTGGATGTTAGTCTTACTTACTGAGGTGAGCTCATTTGCCTGCTTTTCTTTGGGAGTTAATTTATCCATTAGAAGTCCAAGACGTACACTGAAGAAGCCGGGAGCTATTACAAAAGTAACTTTGGATTATGGCTTGGACACCTTATTAAAAATCAGTGAAATGATTTGCTGAAAGCAAAATATTGGAACACAATATTGTTTCAAACTTGAAATAGTCTCAGTGGTCTTGTAGCCCAAAGTAATGTGTTTATGTATTACATGCAGAGTAAAGCTTAGGTCTACTAATAGTGCCATGAAAAGAAAATCCTGCTAAAATTAAACAATCAAAGAAGATAGGTGAGGTGTGACTTTATATAGTAAACAGTGATTGAGAAAAGAACAGAATACAGCAGGACTCTGCATGAAGCAAATTAATTCATGCTGGAGTTTCATGCTCCTGAAGAAATTAAATTGCCCACTTCCTAATCAGCAGAGCTCCCTGCCATGTCAATTCTTTGCTTCATATTTCTATCCCATATTTAGCATATTTTTTTTCTGTGTGAAAGTCCCTTAATTTATGTATTTACTATATTTTAAATATTTTTATTTTTCAAGTTCAAACACACTACAAGAGTGTGTTTCCTTGTATTACTTTGAGGAAATCACCGTACAGCTATGATCATTCCTTTTTCTTGGTGTTGAAAATAGAACTAACTCTTGGCCCCTGCTTTCTTTATTTCTATTTTCTTTACTTTCCATAAAAGTGAGGTATGAGACTATGCTGCTACTGCATCTATGAAACACAATAATACATCATATCTTTTATGGGATAAACATATCGTGTATATTGTACACTGTTTGAAGAGTAAATCAAGACCACCAGCCTTTAAACTAGACGTAGAACTAAAATTCAATCAAGGACTCTTCAAGAGTAAATACACAAATAGGTAACAAGCTAATCTAAAATACTAATTCTAAACACTCCTTGTTTTTGAGTAAGTTTGGAACTGAAAGATGAGTTCCAGATCTTAAATTGGCAACTCATTAATACACAAATACTGTGACCGGATTCATGGAGTATTATTTTCCCTCATCCAGTGGAGTCTTTAAATCTGGCAGCTTGAGTGTCATCCTTTCTTCTCAAATGGTAGCAGCAACTGCAGAGGAAATGTAAATACCCACTATATGCTGTAAAAGACGGCTGGGATAAATCAGGGGATTTTGGAAATGGCATCAGTATTAGACTACAAGCTAAAACACAAGCTTTATACTGTACATAATTATTTCAGTTTGCTTTGTTATTAGGTATTCTTGAAATCAACCTGTTGTACATGCACTCAATTTCCTTGCATAAATTGTTATGATAATTATTTGTTATTCATAATCCAAAACTTCTGTTAAACAAGGTAATATTTTGGCTGTCTGGATTATAGAAAGTAAATGAGGTGGTTTTGCCAGAAGCTCGTTTCCCAGAATCGGGCCTTGATTCAGGAAAGCACTTAGTCAAATGGCTAAGTATAAACATGTGCTTCGGTTTGTGCTTTTTCGATTAGGGATCAACTTAAGCATGTACTTAATGTGCTTTGCTGAGCTGGGGCCAAAGTTCTGTGCATGAGCTTTAACCTGCATGCTGTTTGGAGGGTGGGAATACAACCCACATGCAGAACTGGCAGATATTGTGAGGTTTCCATTATTTCAAATGGATGTCATTTTCAGTTGATACTTTGTGAGAAGAGCTCATCAGATTTATGTCTCTGAATATGAACCCTAGCATGATCTGGCCCTGAGCCCAGACACTAAGCTTCAGCTTAAAACCTGATTCAGATCTGACTCTGAACACCTCGTCATCTCCTTGTTGATAACACAGCATGGAAAGTGAATTACCTTGTAGCCTGGAGAGGTGGTTCATCAATACAAGGATGACATATATTGTGGAGTATCACTGGAATGTCTGACACAGAAAAAAGAGGAATTGGTCCTTGGGAGTTCCATACCTGCATCTCTCCCTGCCGCTATGTTTCTTTTAGCATTCTGTATTTCATTTTAAGGCTTAAGGTCCTTGTGACACGTATCTGAAAAGATTTGAAATTACCAGTAAAATTCTGATTCTAGTGTCTAGCTGTAGATGAAGTTTCTAGAGATCTATCCACGTTAGCGCTAATATACATAACTTGCTAAAGGCTACCACAGTGTTCGCAGTTTGATTTTCAAATTAATCACCTCAAGCTTTCTTTTCAGGTAAGCTATTTTAATTTTTTTTTCCTTCTCTAGGAGGATTGCCTTCATGACTTTTTTCTTTTTTTGCAGAAGAATAAATGAAAAAATTGCATTCTAGCCCCTGCTTTCCACTTCATTCTTTTGACAAGTTAACATGCAGACAGCTCCAAATCACTGCATTCCCATTACTCATGACATGCTGAGGATAACTTCAGCTAGTGTCTCCTTCTATTCTGACAAGTAAAAATCCAAAAAGGCCAGATGATAAAATTGGTATTTAACACAGTCACAAGGAACTGACAGTGATTATGGAATCCTTCTACTCTCAGTTGTGTTTCCAAAGTAAGACACATGTCTCTCTCATGCACTCACTGTTGAACATTCAAAACTCATGTATTTTGTAGCTCATGGACAAAATTCTTGACTACGTCTTTAAAACACAGATCCTGCCCATTCTATGTGAAGGACCTTTAAGTGTTTTAGGGTGCTATCTTATATTACCTGAAGTGGTAGAAGACATGATTCTTGTTAAATGTACTTGTGATGTGCTCTGCACCAAAATACACTTTTGGCTATATTAACTACCTTCTTCTCTCATGAGTCAGCCCAAACACTCTCCTCTGGAACAGTGCCTTTATATAAATTAATTAAAATTTCCAAATTTGTTGTGCCAGTTAGTTTTATAATGCTGAGTCACTACAGCAGAGAACTTTAAGATCTATTCATGAAATGCTGCCTCTCTGTGACAAAGTGACAGATGTTTTAGCTTACTTTGGCATTGTTTTTCTGTTTGCTGTACGTGCATGCATGCCTAAGCAGAGGAACACAGTCGATGAACATATATTGTCAGGTGCATATTGGATAAGTCAGGAATTTTATGAGGTTGGCTAGCACGACTTACTCATTTAATTTAACAGTCTAGTGACCTGTTCACACCATTTATTTCAGGTTTAGCACCCTATCATAATTTATCTATACAAGCAAAATACACATTAAAAAAGAAAATCAGAGTGCCCCCAAATGTTTCAGGAGCCAAGTTTAAAAAATGACACGAACATATTCAGTTTCTACATTATTTACAAAGGTTTAGATCAAATATGAGCATTAAATTCTGCATGCTTCCCCATAATAAATGCTCATTTCACCAAGTATAAAGGAATGCATGTTCCACCTCAATAAAACAAAAATGCAATTGAACGTTGTCATAACATCAGTCTCTACAGCTTAGACAGCAGCATCTTGACTTGACTTTCAATAAACATTGCTTAGAAATACTTTGAATTATCCTGTGACAGTAGTGTATGCCACTACTGGTTTTTAACAATATGCTAGAAAAATAGGTGTGCCAGCTGCAGAGACTGGAAGTGCATCAGATGCACTGCATACAGCCTTAGGAACAGCAGGGAAAGGAGTATTCTTGGGTTAATTGGAAGCTTTATGGCTGATTAAGAAGCATATTATCCAAGGCATTTTTTTTCAGTCATGGGTCAAAGTGCAATGCTGCATATAGAAAGACATGACTACAAAGGAAGTCTCTGTTGGTGAGGTATTTTAGTATAAGGGTCACAAAATTTGACACTGGACTTTTGATGCCATCTTCCATGTCTTAATAAGAGAATTTCTGAAGGTCACCTGTCTCAGGTACTTCTACAGCTGTCTGCAGTACTGGCAGGATGGCATCAGGCAAAGTGTAAAACAGAGAGTAATAACGATATTTGATTTTATATAAAAATTGAGTTGTTTTCCCCCAAATCTACATAACTGTAGGTTACATTAGATTTTGTGAAAATATCTCACTTTACTTTCAGTAAAACAATAAAAAAAGATAATAAAGAGATAATAACTTGGCGTTTTCTATCTCCATTGCAATATTTTTCACTATTTGCTTTTTCTTTCATTGAAAGAACTTTTACTTTTGAAAATTTGCTCTTGTACCAAGGGACATTGCAATAACGTGTTATGTCCCTGAAGTGGCTGCATTTCAGCAGAGAGTAAGCAACCCCTGAATAATGCACATTACTTTCGGTCATAGGAAAGATAAAAAATAGGCAATGCTGTTATTACTTGTGCTTTGACGCAGGCCTACCCTGAGCAATGTGCTTTTGTTGCTATAAAGTAGATCTCCAGAAATCTATACTGAATGCTTTCTTTTATTTTGTTATGTACATGCTCATTCTTGAGCTAAAATGAATCACCAAAGCTGATGTTTTTCTTCTTAGTCATCTGATGGATTCATTTCTTTGTTATGCAGAAGAAAATATGGAACTCTTCCAGAAAATCAGAAAAAAAAAAATAATTCAATTTTAAAATAATTGGGCAAGTTTTAAAATTACTTGACATCATGGATTTGGGCTGTTTTATGCTGAAGAATCTTAAAAGTCTAACTGCAAATAAAATAATTTTATCAATGTATACTTTGCTGGTTTATTCAGCAGTTCTGGAAAATAGCACTAGCTTTGGAACAGGAAATAGACCAAAAGTTTGGTGATTAAGTTATCCAGACAGCCCCCAAAATCTCTTGAAGTCTTTAAGGTTAAAGCACTTACTGTAAGAGAGGATTTATTTGACTTAGTGTTCCTACAAGAGCCTTGAAAATTTACAGCAAGAATGGCTGATGGATGTTTAGTTTCTGAGATGCAACTTTTATTACTATATTACACAACCCATCTCTTTATCTTAATTAAAAGTCATCCCTGCTGTTCTTTGTGTGCCATCTAATGTTATTATGAGATATTTCATACCATAAGTGCCTGTCATGGCAAATGGCAGTCTTGTTTGTAATCTGAAAGTAAAGGAAGAATATCTTTGTTAATTTATTGGCTTAGTAAACAGGTTTTTTAGGACACAAGAATGTGTGAGCTTGCTAGAGAAAACTGAATCCACTACACTATTAAGAGAGATATAGCAAAGTTTGTAGTGTAATTGAAAAATAAAGAGCATTGTCAGACTAGATTTTTGGCACAGTAAACCCTGAATGAAATTTCAGGCATGACCTGTATGAAAAGAAGGCTTCATGTTTGTTAGTTGTTATACCTTTGATAAGTGGTCTGGCAAAGGAGCAGCAGGACTGATCATTTTTGCTGAGGTCACTATAATTTTAAAATCTTTTGAATGGCACAAATTTTCTTGTGGAAAATTTGAAATATTAATGAAAAAAATGTATTTAAATATAAATAGAAAATTGATGTAAAATTTGGTGAGCAAGTTTGCTTTTCAGAAAGCAACAGCAATGTTTTGCAACTATACATTTTGCTCAGGAATGGCAGGCTATGCCCATCACTACTGTCATGGCCCTGAGGGCACTGACAGCCCTGACTGTCCCTACCCAGACCCCTGGGGCTCCCCTCACTTGCCCATGGCCCAGAACCCATCTCAGCCCACCTGGCCTGTCAAGCCCCTGCCCCAGCAATGCCTCAGCAGGGACCTTCTCCAGGTCCCCACAGCCCTGTCCTCATGGTCCATGGCCCCCACCAAGCCGGGCCCATGTGTGGGCCCATGTCCTGGCCCAGCCTCAGTGTGTCCCCAGGGAGGTGCTTGATGCCCAGGGCTGGGGCTGCCCTTGTGCCCCCATCTGCCATGCTCCTGGCTGGCATGGGGAGATGGGCCTGGGCTGCCAGAGGAGCCCCTGGTGCTCCTGTCCCCTCAGGGAGCCACTTGTCTCTGTGGTGCCCTGACAGGTCAAAACAGATGTATTGACAAGATCTATACTTTAATGTATCTCTAATTTTAGTGAAAAAATAGAGAGTCATTTTAAGTTGGAACATTCCATGTTGTCAATTTCCTCTCTGCAGCAGGTCAGAGCTGATGAAGACAGGTCCTTATCTTCTCTAGGCTCTGCCTACTGAAGGCTTCTCAATGGTGCAACCAAGCAGCCTTTCTGTCCTAGAGATGGGGCAGAGGGGACAGAGCTCCTCTACAGTTGCCATGGAAAGAAGACAGTAGTCAAAAGAGGAGGAACTGGCAAGATTATTTTCACTGCTTCACAGTTTCTAGAGCACAATCAGAGCATCTGTTTCTGAGAAGGGATGCTCTACTTCCCCTCTCATACCCTCAGGGGTACCCTACCTGTCGTGACCTCTCCTTCAGCAGGACCACTGCAGGACACCAGATGTTTTTCTACTCCAGCCAATATGCTGCCTTACTTTTCTTCTGTCCAGAGCTGCCCTGTTTTGCTGGTAAAATGCTTCCATTTTCTCATTTTTTCAATGTGTTCCCAAAAGGTCACCACAAACACATAATATTTCTGTGTGGGCAGCCCTCTTCAAGTTCTGTTTGCTGAAAGCCCTCAAAAGAGGTAGTCAGCTACCAGCTCATCCTTGCTTCATAGCTAGAGATGAATTACTGACCTCCCTTCCCCCCACCACCATATGGTAACAGCAGTAGCATGGCAAGATAACAAAGATGGCCTTTCCTCGAAGACCTTGTTCAACACTATCCAAGGAAGTCCAAAAGGCTAACAAAAGTTTGCCCGACTTGTGAAACGAGCTATGAGCCCCAAGTCTCTGTTACTACTGGGGAAGTTCATTATTCTGGGTTTGTCATTGCAGTGGTGTGGTGTTACTGGGCATAGCACCTGGGGTCCTTCATGGCCATTAGGAAGACACCTGGGCTAAGCATGTGCTGGCCTGTGCATGATTCATCTGGATAACCGAATTTAGTAACTATGCAATGTTTTTGTTCGTGCTTCATTTCTTCCTTGTGCTGCTACAGAATCCCATGTAAATAAATAACAGTGTTTTCTTCTTTAAGTAACCCAAGAAACTTACACAGTACAAGCTCAGATCAGCAGTTCAGCAAGGAGGGTATGAGGCAGCAGCAGGAGGGGGCTGCTGGGGAGCCAGGGGCTGAGGGTGGCAGTGAAACATGCAGGGGGACAGGGCACAGCCCCACAGAGCCTGGGGAGACAGGGAGAGCAGGGAGCAGTGACAGTAGCCAGGGACAGCCAGTAGGACCAACACGCTCATGGTGGTGAGGCAGGTCCCAGGTGGAGCTGGAAGTCAAGTCGGTGGGTCAGGGCTGGGTGCAGGGACTTGCATCGACAGGCACAGCAGCACAGGGATATCTGCAGGGCAGCCCAAGCCAGGGCCAGAGGCTTGAGCCAGAGCTTGTTGCAGCTCCCAGGGGAAGCAGGGACGGTCCCCCATGAGGCTTCTCCCACCTCCTGCTCATGCAGCTCTGCTCCCAGTGACTTGGGAGCACATCTGCACCATGTCAGAGCTGGCACGAACACAGCTGGGCAAACCCAGAGGAGAAGAGATGGAAGCGTGGAAGGAGGTTGCAGAGCCTGTTGGTGCCCTGGAGGCCAACAGTGAGTGCTAGTGTTTCTCCAAATGTCGTGCTTCAACAATGACTATGGTAGTATGCAAGGAGTCCATTTATGAATGTCTTGATGAGCTGCTATTGAGAAGGACTACATCGTTATTTTTGTAAATGTTTGGAATTCTTCAAGATGGATTTATCAAAGGTCTGAACTTCCTGTCCAGTCTTACAGATGGCAGAAGGCTGGGAGTGTCAGGAACTGAAGACAACCACTTGAAGAATACTAAGAAGGAAAATAAACGTTAGACATAAATCATGGTAACATTTTCATAGCATTAATGTATGAACTAAATACACCATGAAGGAGGAACAGTTAATTACATCCTCTTAGGTTAGAGTTATCTCCAATTTGTTCTTTCACAAGAGTATAAATTGTGGTAGTGGTTTCATTTTGTGCCTACCTTTCTTGTATCCTTTTATTGGAAAGTTTGACTGGTAGATATTAAAATGCTTTCCCCTCCATTTAGTTTATACCTATAACTTGAAACTTTCTGCTCAGGTACAAAGAATTCTTCTGCATCCAGAATACATGAGTCTGGTTAAAATAAAAACTCTACTGGGTGCAAGCAGGGCATATTCATTCTCAAATCCAGTAATTTTATAACTTGTTAAAGAGCATTCTGAAAAATAATTACGTGTTATCAGGCTTCCAAATGCTCTGCATATAACGAATATGCAAAGCATAGTTTGCTGTATGTATAGGCTTAATTTTGTATATGGAATGATATACATTGCAGAGACAATTTTATCAAATGTATACGACAGATAGCTAAAACAATTGCACTCCCCCCCAAAAAAAAAAGATATCTTCAAGAAGCTTTGTTAATTAGCTACTTCATCTTTTTACTTACTGGTCTTCAGGTCACTATTTAAATCTTAGAGAAATTTAAACTGAAATAATAAACTTAGTGTCTCAATAGTTATATTCTTTATGAGCTATAATCAAGCTGTCTGCTTAAAATAAATAGTTTGCATGTAGATCTGTTTAATGTTTCAGTAGTATATCATTTTAATGCAGAATAGCATCTTTGCAGGGAATTCAGCCTGTCACTGGATGTTTAAATTTTCAGTGTCTGTTGTCATGGCAACGGGAATTGACTCTGGTACCCACTGTGTTCAACATAAATTAATTTAAAGTCATAGCATCTTGAAACATTTTATTATCTTAAAAAAAATCTTGCTTTTCCTTAGATTTATTGCAGTGAAAAATAGCTATACTTGAAATAATATTAAAAATGCATTGGTCTCAGCTAATTATTAGTTTTACTTGCAGAATTCAATAAATTCAACTTAATAAATAATGCATATATGGAAAATTGTTCCTCCATTTCTTGTGGAGCTATACTTTTCAAATTATATAAGTGATACATTTTAACCATTCTTTACTTTGAACTCTTGTTCTTTCAGGTTAGAGTTCCAGTGCTTTCAAATCTGCATATTAGACTGACCAAGTGAAATGTTAGCATTCATGATTTCCTTGAATTTCCTGGTTCTGTTGCAGTTCTGTCATGCTTCTGTGAAAACTGGTAACTTATGTTTAATTTTATCCTATTTTCCTTTATGAAAAAAAATCTGTAAAACACAGCTATATATGTATTTAAAGGAAACAGACTGTACCATGTGTGAGATCCCTTGGGATTCTCATGGTTCTAAAGGATTAGGAAGAGTTATTAAATGCATGTCCTAAGAGAGGGAAGATTGTTCCAGCAGTCATAACAAAATTATTTTTTCTCTTGATATTTTTAAAGTCAGTCACTCACAGCCTAATTTATCCTTTTATGTGTCTGACTAAAAAGAATAGCTTGTGATGTATAGCACTGTGTAGGGTTCCTCAGTGCAGGATACTGTCAATGACTCTGTTTTGCATAATATTGTTGACATTTTAAAAAAATTCTGTGTTTTAACCTTCCTGATACACATAGGTCTTACATATTTTCATTCCTTACGCTTTCTACAGTACAGTACACTTCTCACAGGACTAATGCTCAAATATTTCTTTGAAAGAGCTACATTTCAGTTTTATTGTCTGTTGAATAGACTATTTAATGATTTTATAATGCACGTGAACAAAACGTGATCCTTTCTGAAAATGCAGGCATCTTAAAAAATAACATTTTGAAATGATTAAATTGAGTGTTTTTCTAGGCAATCTAAACTTTATTTTTTATTATTTGTTCTGGAAATCTTAAAAAAAAATTCTAGTTCAATTTGAACAATAATTTTCTATATATCGAGTCTTACAAAATAAAACACTTTACACTGCAATAAACTATGTTGTTCAGATTCTATTTCATTTTGGTGTGGAAAACACTGATTATTATTTAGGGCTTTCAAAATTACTGCTGAAATTCAGATGTTAATGTCTGCTGGTGTCTCTGTGTGCCTAGCAGTTGTAACCTTGCCATATTGACACATACTGTAATGAGACATTTAAGAAAACAGAAATCTGCTGCAGCTCTGCATGACTCATTTGCACCAGCCGCTACATTCATTAATAACCCAGCGGAGACAACAAATCTGAATCTAAGGTTCCTATGGGGATTTGTGTTGCAACATTTTCTAAAAAAATGTTAATGGCTGCAAACTTTCCTCATTTGGATTAAATCTTCCAAACACCTCTATTTCTTAATGAGCACGCTGTCACTCGTTATGTTAAATCTTCTGTAATGAGCTTCAAAGTAGAAAGGCTCAGATAGCTATTCTCATCCGTCGTTGATGGAACAATTACAGTCTTACAAATGACTTCATTTTGTAGACTGCTTGATTCAGACTGGAAGTGAAATAGAATCTTCTCACTCCTGAATTACTGAGAGGGCTTTCTTTCCAGTTCAGTAAGCAGTAAGTATCACAGAGTTCACAGTGAAGTTGTAGAGTCATAAGGGCGTGTTCTTACACAGATGTGGATTTAAGTATTGCTTAAATAAACGCCTTCCATAATACAGAACTTTATTTTCAAGTTCACTGTAGACAGCTGATTGCTCAGTTGATGAACTCCGTTTGTTGGGTCCCTCCTTTCCTCAATGAGAGAACCAGTTATTTAATATTAGCCAGGTCTTGCAGTAGGTGTTGACAGGGTCCCCCAGAGTGCTATGTAATCCAGTATCTTTTATTTGTACTGCATTACCTTTTAAAACATCTGTCTGATCAAGGATCTTCCAGCTGATTATGCTGAGATTTTTCTTTAAACTGTTTACTAATCTTAAATTCTCTTCCTGTATTACAAGCAGATATGCAGGTGGTGCCTCTTTAAGACAGGCAGATTGTAGTACTGAAACATGCCTTTCATTTCATCTCTGATTTTACTAAATTACTATTTTCATACCACCAAAGTTCATTTTTGAGAGCATGAATGATCCATCTAACTCCTGGCAAATAGTGAGTAGCTTAGTAATACAGCAATATATAGCAATAATATAGTAATAGTAACACAGCTTAGCTTCACCAAGGAGATGGTAAAAACAAATTAGTAACAAAATCTGTTGCCTGTTTGAGAATGCATATCATATGCCTCCAAAAGGACTCTTGCTATGATTTCTTTTCATAAATGGGGACCAGTGCCCAAGACTTTTCCAGAAATGCAGAATGCTATTGCTAGGAATATGCAGTAGGTTTACTTTTTGAAATGGTTGGCAAAATCTCCTTAAATAAACCATTCTGAATGCCTTTGCTATTACTTTAGGTAAACCTTTCCCCAGCCACACATATATATGAATGTACGCAGCTAAATCACGTAGCAGAAATCAAACTTCCAATGGTAATGCTGTATTTTCACTTATTTGGAAAGAGAAGATTTGCTAAAGTGTAGTTCAGTAAGGTCTTTTTGTCTGTTTTCAGGGGCTTTATAGAGGTTTATGTTATATTTTTATATGCTTATAAAGAAAAAAAAAAGCAACTTAATAAATTGTGATGGTTTTGCTTTAGGTCAAGATTACTGAGTTTTTTAATATTGCTTGTTTGTCCTACAGTCACTGGTAATGTTTTAGTTTTAATTACTATTTAAAATTGCTTCCTTCTGGTATTTGAAGCATATTGGCTTAAGTGAAAAGGGCAGTCCAAATTCAGAGGTAAGACAGGAAATTTATTTGCAACAAATGAAGTAGTTTCCCTGACAGCTTCTGTAACATTTCCTTAAAAGATTCCTGAAAATTGTGTCCATTTTTGCCCTGATCTTTCTTGGACACTTGCTGATCATTATTTGGTCTGGTGGCAAAATTCATAATAAATTATCCTTAATCCTGAACAGTATTTTTTTTCCCAGGAGTTGAACACTCAGAGACCTAACAACAGTTGCCACTTTCTCTGTGTTCTGACTTTTCATAGAAAGAAAAAAGAAGTGTCATCTTGAATTTAGTGCGTGTTTCCCCTGCTAGATTGTCTGGTATGGTAACAATTTTGCGAACAATGCAGTCAGGAATGCATTTAATGCCTCAATGAGTTGAATACTCTTAGGATAGTAGCCCAGGTTCTTTCAGATGTGATTCAGAACAAGATTTTGATCATTTCTGTGAAATCAAAAAACACCATAGAAAATATGGAACAACAACAACAAAAAACCTGTAGCAGTAAAATCAATAGACGTAGGTAGGGGACTGGGGACTGCTTGTCTGTTTTCAAGTAACCTGTGTGGTGCAGTGGTACCTGCCTGTGCTCATGTTTGGCTTCCTAGGCATTGAGATTCAGGGTCTCGTTTTAACTTTCTCTCCCCCGTGTAACTAGCATTTATTTCAGAGGAGTGCATTTAACTTTTTTCATTCCAGGGTTAATTTTCCTCAGCTTTCTTGGTAAACCGGATTTTCATTTACATCAAGAACCTTTTGAGCCACTCTGCTAACTTATTTCCATTTTAAAGGGCTTGTGTACTATCAGTATGATAGAAAAGGTCATAGTGCAAGTGGAAAAATCAAGGCCAGTGGGGTTTCTAGACATCTTGTTTGTGTCTTTCAAAGCAATCATAAATAAGAAGGGAATGATGTTCTTGCTAGTTATTTATTTTTTTCTTTTCAAATATGAAATCTTTCTTATTTTATAACACATAGAAGAAGGCTATAAAAATGTGCTTTGAAAGCTATTACAAACACTTTCAGCATTTGCAAACTGAATGACATCCTTTAATAAGCATCTGAGTTCATTTGAATTAAAAATTTCAAAATGCAGCCTTCCACTTTACTCATGTGACACACGAATTTCTGGCACCTGGAACAGTTTATGCAGTGAAAACGGGTACAAAAAGGAAAGTCCTGCTTTTAATTTATAAGAATAACCTCCTACCCTTACAATTGTGAAGCATCTAAGGTAAAATAATGCTACATCACTTTCATATGGAGATTTTTCTACAGTCTTGCAAATCTTCTGGCCGGGAAATTTTTCTTAGTCAGACAGCCTATGTTTTTCTTATAGCCACGTTAAAATATTTAACTTTCAGCCCTTTTAAGGGATTGTTTAATGCCAGGCTATTGTCACTGACATTTACAGAAAATATGAAGCCTCAGAGATTTTTGAAGAAAGTAAAAAAGAGCTAGATACCCACTTCTTATTTGTATGCTTTGAAACAAACATTTTATTGGTAGGAACTGATCAGCAGGCCAAATTACTTCAGGCTTCTTTGTGCCAGTTCTTTGTATGCCTATGAAGAGGTCTTTCACTCTATTGTTTGCTTTCATGGCCATTGTCAAAATCCATTTATTCAAGCAAGAAGATTTAGTAATGTAATTCATAACTAATATCCAAATACTTGAGTATCAGGCTTATCTATGGATAAAATTGAGATCTGTGTTTCAGTAGAGACATAGCAATACAAACAGCTGTAAATCATATGGAAACAGACTGACATCTAGCAAACAGTTAAATTACATAGTGAAAAAACTTTGGAAACTGACTGGGATGTATTTGTAACACAATCAGGTCTCTGTTTACAGTGGAGCCTCTTAAGTGTCAGAACTACATAAATAATAAAGCAGACCCATGTGGTGTCATTTTAAATAGTTAAAGCAGATGGAGAGATGCTGTATGCAGCTATGTTGTGAGGCTGTAGATCAGAGCTGCAAATAACCCTGGAAAAATGGCAAAAGCTTTGGTGAAAGTAAGGACATCTTACTTACATCTCCTTCCTGAAGGACATCTTGAGGTCCAGGGTCAGAACCCATTACTTCTATTTGAAGAAGGAAAGCCTCTCTCTGCAGCAAATAATATGGAAGTATTTCCTTCCTGTGGGCATAGTCTGGTTAGCAGTAAACAATTGTCACTATGATGTATCCATGTTCACTGATCTATTTCATTTTTTAACCACCTGCTCTAACAGAAATGGTTGAAATGAAATGATATCCCGAGGATAAATAACATTTGCATCTCAGTGTTTCTGTTCAGTAACTGCCTTGGTTTCTTCGCTTGCAACCAGCAACAGGAGACTGTTATCCTGGGATAGGATTGTATGCAAATTATATTATCCCCTAATTAAAATATTGCATGGACTTTAATGGTACATGTGTCGGTCCTATTTTTAAGCTGAACTGCGTGAATGACCCTCTAATTCAAAGCGGCAGCCTCCGCCTGTCGAAACTGCTATCTGCTCCTCTCTTGACATGTCATTCACTATCACAGTGGACCCAGTCCTGGTTTTACCAAAAGCAACAGAGATACTTCTACCGACTTTATAGGGAGAAAAAAATAATCAAATCCAACATACAGAAACTGAATTCTCTGTTCAAATAGAGCAATTATATTTTGCATTTGTTTTTCATTTTTATATTGCTTTTGATAATAGATTTTGCCAGAAAAATAGCAATCTATTGATCTCACTCATCTAGAAAGAAAAAAAAGCACTGCATTCTGCCAACTATTTGATTAAAAGGATTATTAATTAGCTTTTCTGTTTCCATTGGGACTTCAACTGACAGCTATATTCTTGCCATGTTAAACAAACCAGGTAACACAGTATTTATTACAGTCAGTGATACGGGAGATCACATGGTCTAAGTAACCGCATCATTTGTTTTGACCCACTAGTTAGAAATAGTCTCTATTTGTAATACAAATGTTCCTACGTGTTGTAAATCTAATGCTGGTTATACAATCCCTTATCCAAGATCAAGGGAAAATATTTTCAAAGAGAAAAAAACATTTACAGAATCTTTAACACTGATTAACTTCACAATAGACCCACAGCTGAGCAGGTGTTTTTCCATTCAAAAATTAGTTATAAACTTGAGCCATTAATTTCTCTTTCTTGTTCTGTCTCTGTTTCCCACTTAGAATCCCTTGTTGCCTGCTGAAAGAAATGTAAGTTCCAGTGGTGAAATGCCGTAGTTATACGTCTCCAAAGACGTAAGCAATTTTGAGAAATACATTTGCTTACTCATGCAGAGATACTCGTAAGTGCACTAATAGTCAGTAAATAAAAGCAATTCTGTGTTGTCATTTAGTATTTAAGGCTGTCTAAATATAGAACATATGTGCATTAGTTCAACTGAGAATGACATAGTTACGTTACTCACAGGCATCAGACACCTCCTGAATCTTCTGTCAGTCTCCTGGCTTTTATTCTTTTCTCTTACTTCTCGTGCTGAGCCTTTTGTTCCTCAGTAGATATCCAAAGAATCAGCCACAAATATTCTCTTTTTGCAGCATGAGCCATTTCATCCTCTTAGCCAGGATACCAATTTTCAGGGCTTCTTCTGAGATACTGTACAGCAGATAGACCTATTATTTGAAGCCTCTCCTGCACTTAATCTGTAATATCCAATACAAGGGGTTGTGCTGGATTTCAGGCTTCTCAAACTGGAGCCAGCTTACAGCAACCAGTATTGTCCAAAGGTTTAACCTGAGATTAAACAAAACTATCTTATTGCCAGAATAATAATAACAAAACATCTTCATAAAAATTATACCTGTAAACAACGGAAGCATCTGAAAGGGGCCTGGGGCAATTCTTGGCAATTCCAGGTTTTGTCTAAGGAGATTTAAGTCACTGAGGAGCGCTCAGATACTGGCTATTAACAGTCCAAGTCTCCTTTCACTTCTATTATCACTACAACAATACTAACTTCAAGTGAGATATTCTCATTTTTCATTAATGCAGTTGACAGGACAAAGAGACCAGAATCACTGTCCCACACAACTAAGGAGAAGAGAAGCAGAGCACCACAATATTGCGTTATTATAATAACTCTAGCAGTTGTAAAGGATATTAAAGGTGATGATGTAGCCTATTCTGAAAAGACCTAACACAGTGTATAGTGTTCAGACATCTGCTGATGTCTGTTTATTAACAACAACACCAACAACAACCCTTCCCCTCCCCCAAACCCCCATTCTTTAAAGTTTGTGAAGATATTTCTAGAGGAGTTCCCTTATTATTTCCTTTTAAAATGAGAGAAATGATTACACATATTACTTCTGCGTTACAGATTAGCATTTCTCCATCTCTGTTATATCTTTGGAGGCTGAGTAAAGACCAAGCCTGTTATGCATAGTCAGTCCCTGCTAACACTTTGCAATACTTTGGACAATACAATTTGAGTGTTATATGGGAGCAATCGCAAGTCTGGACGTCTGTATAAACTCTGAAAAAATCAATGCAGTTATTTAAACTAACTGAAATAGTTTCTGCTGCTTAGAGACTCCTTTCACATCTCCTTTCTTTGTCAGCATTTCTTTAATTCTCTTTGACTTATAACAGTTTCCTTGCTTTTTCTTTTTTTTTTTTTTTTTTTTTTTTTTCATGCTTACATCAAGATTCCTGCTTTCCTAACACACCCCCCAAAGAAATTACCTTTGTGACAAATGTTACTCTCAAAAGCCTTCCTCTATATCTATTGCTCCTGGTCTGTGACAGTTCTGTAGGTTACAGGTGTGCACCCCTAGCCCAAGAAAGGCCTGTTGAAAGAAATTTAAGCTTTTAAAGGAAAACTACAGTGAAGCTGAGCCAAAGATTTTATTTTATTTTTTTAATATAAAATTCAGAGTCCAAGTATCTATGCACCTGAAGGAAATCTGGAGCTGAATTAAAACTCCTCAGTTGAAACCACTTTATGAAAATTTTGGTGAAATTGCTGTGGAGCAGGATAGTACGTTATAACAATACCTTCTGTTCCTGAGTTTCATTTGAATGTTCAGCCATATCTGGCAACATATCTCTTAGAGGAGTACTGATAACTGAAGCAGTATAAATCTGATAACTTTTAGTATCAGGGTTCTTGTGCTCACGTTTTTGGAACCAGTTTACATAGAGAGCTCTCCAAGCAGTTTGTTTAATTTATAATTTTCTTAATATTACATTGTTAAATATAGAATTTATTTTGAGAGCTTTTGCATTTTATTAGAACTTCCACCTTTTAATGCATTCCCCACATCTGTGGACCACAAAAGCAATTCTTAAGTTGAGAGTCTCTAGCCAGCAAAAACTAATTGATGCCATCTTGTGGTAAGTAAAGAAAGTACAAAACCAATCAATCCTCATTCTTTGTCACATCCCGTGTAACTGTGCACCAAGTATTCCCTTTTTCGTCTCTTGCCTTTTCTCTACCTCTCCATGCATGCCATTTAGTTACAGTTCGAGGTCTACCTCAGCTCTGAAGAGATAGCGGTAGTTCAAAAACGTTTTACATTAAGGCAATAATCTAAGCAATATTCAGAAAAACAACAATCTGTAGTATCTACTCTGATTAAATTAAAATAGGAAATACAGAGCAAACAGTTAAGTTTATGAAACTACGTTGAGCTACAGCTTGCTTTCTTGACATGTGTAAGCTAAAAGCAAAATTATGGAAAGCTTCTGTTTGGCGTAGGTATCACTGCGGTAGCACAAAGCTTGGCAAAGAGACACGTGCTAGGTTTTCAGTGGAAGTACTTGTCTTTAATACTAACTGGAATTTCTAGTGCTCTTTGACATGCTTCCAACTTCATATCAGAATGAGGTTGAGAATTTTCTTCCTTAGAACGTTTCATGTCAGTTTGGCTATCCCAACTACAACGTGGTTTCATGGCTGCATTTGCAGTGCTCCCTAACTGCCACCGTGAACTGATTAGAAACATTTCTAGAATGTAAAGAAATCTACCTTCCCTCTTGATCCACAGGCATCCCGAAGTGGAGTTAGAGTCCAAATGTGTCATCACATTGTCAAAATTCCACTCTGATGCTTTTCATTATCCATGATTTTAGTGATGTTCTTGTAATGAGGTAACTAGTAAAATAATAAATAGTAAAAGAATGTATATTTCCTTTAAGGAGTGTCTGGGAGCCTATAAGACTCAGAAATGCCATAAAGATCCTTATCCTAGGCTAGCCTATTTCTTTACATAGTAAATCTATGGGAGAATATCATATTGAGGATTACCTATGGAATAGTTGCAAGAAAAATTCTCACGGCCAAATATCCACATGGAATACAGAATGCCTAGCCCTTCTGAAGGCAGACCTGTGTCACTCTTTGGCTATGCATTTACATCTTTTTAACCTTATCTGTCCCCTTATAGTCCAGTTTTAATATCAAATGGTACCCTAGGTGTTTCCAGGAAGCCACTTTAAAAATGTGCCCTGCTATTCCAGCATACTAGTAGAAAAGACAAGCCCTGTGTTATGCTCTTTCCTTTATAAGGTCTTGTAGGGGTGTTGTGAGATGGGGGTAACATATAGTCCCCTGGGTCCCATCAACATTTTTCTAATACCAGCACCTCCCCAAAGAAAATTAGTGGAGAAGCCTTTCTTCATTCAAGGGTAAATGGCAGGGACAAGGGTGACCACACTTTCTTACTCCCTCCAGTCAGAGTCCTCCCCACCGCCAAGCTCAGCACGCTCTGTGTCTCTTTCACGAGGCTCCATAAGGCACAAGACCTCTCATTCCTGTAATTCTGCAGACCACTCTGCATCTGTGAGAATCACTGCTCCTCTTGTTTACATTCCCTGCAAAGACAGACAAGCGGCACAGCATGAATCCATGATCTGAAATTGCATGCACACACAACAGCTAATTGGAAGAATATTTCAAGCCTTTGTGTACACTGAACTGCGTACTGTAGATGCTTCCTAAATAGCTGATTATATGCCTGAGAATGTCAATAACAATTTTCTAATCAGGTCCCTGCACCTGAAAACATACTGTAGTATCCCATCTTGCTTTCAAGAATTTGAGAGCAGATTCCGACAGAACCTTAGGTTGTTAAAACAGGTCGGAAAAGCCAGTGTTTCTTTTGTTCCTAGCATATGAAATTCCTACTCCAAAGTTACCCCTTAGTTCAATAACTTAATTGTGCAGATGGAAAATGAATAACAAAAACTTAATGGCTGGAGTATCTGCTTAGTAGTACTGCAGCCATCACGGAGAAGGAAAGACAGAATATATTTGTCAGCTGTTTTTTTCAAACTGAAGATCAAAGATGCAACCATACTGAATAGTTTTGCCTTCCTTTGTGCTGAAAAGATAAATCTCATCTGAAATGGCTGAAAATAATCATGAAATGATATTCAGTGTAGCAAGTACTTGGGTGAAAAAAATAGGGATGATTATGAAAATGTGAGGATTATTTGTTCTGAAAGTTTCTTGGTAAAGCCCTTCAATTTTTCATTTCAAACAGCATCTCTCATTTAAAATTAATCAAAATTGCACAGAACCATATAGAGCCATGAACCAGTACCTGGAGATGTCTAACCCTGTGCCCTAAGTCATGCTAAACTGTACCTAACTAAGGTTTGTTTAACTTGGTCCTAAGGATCTCCTGTGATGGAAACACTATATCAACACCAGGAAATCTGTTCCAGTTCTGTACAGTCCTTATTGTCGACCCATTTATCCTGCTGTTTAACCCAAATCTTTCCTGCAGCAAATGTGCTATTCAGCTTGGACATGTAGAACTGTTTTTCCCTTTCCTTTTAGCAAAAACCTTCACAAATTTGGGGATTTCTATTCCTCTTCATTTTTCTTTTCCTGCAGCTGTTCAAGCTTCCCCTGTACATCCCGCTGTCTAGGCCTTTGAACATCTCTGTACCTTTCATCCTTATTGATCCATATGTCCCCTGAAGCGTGGTGCCAAAATGACCTATCAATGCCCAAATACCTTACTACTGGAGTATAGAAGGAAAAGACCATTTCATATTCTCAAATCTTCTATTTCTTTCTATTGAACCTGTATTCTTTCTTTTTTTCAACTATATGGCACTACTCACATAGTTAGCTTTGCAAACCACTATGGACTCACACGCCGTTCCAGGAAATCGTTGCCCAAACGGGTGGCTCACACTCTGTATTTGTGCAGCTGCCAATTTCAGCCTACACACAGGCTTGTAGATTTGAAGTTACAAGTTTTGTAGCTGGCTTTGGAATTTCATCCTTTTTTTTTTTTTTTTTTTTAAATCCATTCTTGACTGTATTAAGGTTATTTTGCATTCTTGCACAGTTCTGTACAGTAGAAGCTCTAGATTCTAGCTCTGTCACGTGTAATTATAATGACCACATTCTCTGCAAATAGAAGAGAGCACAGAGTATTTTCAGAAAGTTTACAAAACCTGAAATACTATGTTGACTTTGAAAATGGCCGTTTTTTCCCCCAGGTTTTCAGGTGCTGAAAAAGGAACCCTCGATTTGGAGGATTCTCCATATACAGATGTACAAAACTTCCTTCCTGACAGTTATTTGTACTTGGAACTAAACCTTCTTGTTAGCAAGAGTAAGCAGGGACCGTCTAAGATCTCTTTAGCTTCCCCAAATCGAGTCTTCTTTGCACTGCAAAGTCTCACTGTGCTGGTTCTGAGAATCTCTGAATTTGTTCCCTATGAACTGAAAACAGGATACGGTACTGTTAAAGGGGTAGATTGTGTAGGAAGTTTCTGGTGTACTACAAATACGTTTGCAAGAGACCTGTTTCATTACTTCCTCATACTTGCTTTCATTATTTTCATATTTGCATACTTGCTTTCATTATTTTCCTCATACTGACAGATTTCAGGGTTACAAATTTGAGCACTCATCTCGCACCCCATGACTCAGTTGCTGATAATCACTTTCAGCTGTGTTTTGTAGGGCTGAAGTTAATTTTTTCAATAAAAAGATGTGACATAGCCAGCCTTAACTACAGAGATTGTTCTTCAATTTAGCTTTTCATTCAAAAATGTGGACTATGTTAAACTCTTTTGCTGTTTGTTTTTTTTTAGTAGGGTAGATTTGCACTGCTTTGTTTTCTTTTTTTGGCATTGTTATCTGTCTTAGTGTCATTCTTGACTATGTGCTATAGTCAATAACGCTGTATCATTCCATGAGGGGTGGAAAGAAGCTAGGGTTTAGCGGTGGCAGAATTTTTTTGGTGCAGTTTCCTTACCCAGTTAGCCTCCTTATTCATCGTTTCTCACCATGTCACAAACTACCGAGGTTGTCTGATATGTTCAAATATTTCTAAGGAGGAAATACCTCATAGCAGCATGTAAATAAACAAAAAAATTCTTCCATAGTACACAGAACTTCCAGTCCAGTCAGTGGGAATTGGCTCAGTATCCATAAGCCTAACAAAACATCCTTGTTTTCCAGTGTGTACACGTGTGTGTGTGTGAGTATAAGCATATATGTGTTCTATGCTTTTATTGTATATATGTGCCTCAAGAAATACTATCTATAGCATATAGGCTATTTTGGTGTAAAAACCAATGGAAATGGAACATTATTGCTTTGATACCTGTTGAGGGAAATAATGAAAATTATATAAAAATGTATATTTGAACTTTTCTTCATTTGCTTCTGCATTTCCAAGATGTTTCTAAGAAGCATTGAAAGTTCAGGTACTTTGTAGTTAGTTTTTGTCCAGTTCTGAAATGCTCAATCACAAGCTGAATGAGTAGAATTTCATTTCTATATATAAACTTTATTGCTAGGTAGAGAATAGCAGATGGCCTGTGGAAACATCTACTTATCCTTGCAGTATGAATCATCATACCAAGGTTTTCTGCACAGTCTTCTCTTTCAGTAATCAAAACAATGTATGTTTGATGACAGATCTTTCGAAGTGACCAGTGAAAAGCACGCCCTTGTAAAGAAATGTTTCATGTCATATTCAACTATTGCTGAAGGATTTTCACAATACACACACTATACGTTGTTTCATTGTGTGCAGAACTAGTTAAAGCTTTAATCTCTTCTTTATCTCAGAACGCAGCATAAAAAGAGGGAAATCTGACAAGAAAAGTAATTGGAAAATGGAATTATCTACCTGAAAAGCTGTTTTCTTTTTTGGCTCCCATTTGTATTTTTAAATGAAAAGAGATCTGTGTATTGTCTTATGAAATACAGATGAAACAGTTCAAGAAATAACATACCTCACTGAAGTGCTGCCAAAAGAGATCATAACCCTAAAAATGATTAGTGGTTTCAGAGCTCACTCTGTCACACAGGGATATTTTCTTCAATAATTTTTCTCCTTCTCTCCTTTTTTTTTTTTTTTTTTTAAGAAAAAAAAAATACA
>VXBH01002345.1:48232-64534 GCA_013400035.1 Rynchops niger | reverse complement strand
AAAAGACAATGACAAGAGATTCAACACCACAAACAAGAAACAAAATAAGTTCTTACAATATGAAAATACAATAACATTAGGGCTGGCAGAATTATTTTTGATTCATTGATTGATATCATCGATTCATTTACCAAGCATTCATTACCACATACCAAGCATTCATTTACACTTACATATGAAAATGCAATGTAAACTTCTCTGCACTGTTGTTAATCATCTAGAATGAATTCTCATGGACAAGAAGCAGAGAACAACCTCTGATAAAATTCTTCTATCCTTTAAGTATGGGATGCACGTTTAAATCTTACCAAAGGAAATGGATGTGTCAGTCTTGTTTTACTGAAGCTGATGTTTTGCAGAGGTTGTATAGGGGAAAAAATAGGATTTAAAATAGCAAATATCCTCTATGAACAAAAACAATCTGAGGACACCTTGAAAACACTTTAAAGACTTTTAGATAATAACTGAAATTGTCTCCTAAGTATGGTGTACTTAAAAGTTAAGCATTAACTTACAAACATCTAAAAGCATTATATTAAACAAAACCCAAACCAAAATAAAAATGAATGGAATAATGTGGTGGCTTGCTGACATAATTCAGGAAACCGTGAGACAAAAGATATCCCTCAGTAGAAGAGAGGATCACATTTGTTCTACTACTGCAGACAATGAGACTTCACATAGAAGACTAAGTCACTTCATTCTCCTGGTATTGATGATCAGTTACAGTATTTCAATAGGGAATCATCCTAGAAATTTTACAACTGTGTTCCTTTTTGTTAGTCTAACTTTGCAAACATAGTCTGTACTCAGCAAACACAGTAGGTAAAATTCATCACCGATCCCGTTCATGTCTTGTTCCACACAGCACCTTGTGTGAAAAAATCAGGCAGCTGGAAGGGAGGAGGGTGGCTGATGCAAACTTCCTTGCTAGTTCATGAAGAATGTGATTATTATCAAGTGCTAGGAGCATGTTTTTGTAAGTATTATGAACTCATATACACAATAGTCTATAGCATAAAAGAAGCAATAAGACACGTGAAATCGACATGGGTTATGCACTGTAACTGATCATATCAGTACAAAAAGAAACAGTCAGTTAAAAGAAAAGCTTTCACTATTTACATTACCATGTCCTGTTTTCATTTTTCCACTGTGAAGCATACAGACAGACTCCACATTAATAGTATCAAAAGGAAAAATAAGCAATTTTGATGAGAAACAATTACCCATTATAGTCAGTAATAAATTGAGGACTAGATAAGTTTTTCAACCAAATCTCTTTTAACAGAAATCTGAAGCCGTGATTAAAAAAATTTTTGTTGTAACAAACAAGATAAGATATCTTTCAATAAATTTTGGCCTCCTCTGAGAAATTGAAAAAAAAAAAGAGAAGTGATGGAAAGGCAATCACTCACCACCTCCCACAAGCAGACTGATGCTCAGCCACTCTCTGAGTGATAGACACCTTGGAAGCCAAAGCCACCCTCCTCCTTCTTCTACCTCCAGCTTTCATTGTTAAGCCTAATATAACAAGCTAGGGAATATCCCTTTGGCCAGCTGGTGCCAGCTCTCCTGGCTGTGTCCCTTCCCAATCTCTTGCCCACCCTCAGCCTGCTCACTGCAGGGAGGGGGGTTTGGGGGGGTCATGCAGAATAGGAAAAAGATAAATCCTTGACACTGTTCAGAAACAGCCAAAACATTGGTGCGTTACCAACCCCGTTTTAACTACAAATCAAAACTATTGTTGTGAATAACCACATAATAAAAGGAGAAGCAAATTTTTCATAGTAACATATTTCAAAATGATTCATGTATTATATGGGTCTGTAATTTATACCTTAAATAATGACACTGACAGCTGCAGCAATCTTTTTTCTTTTTTTAAGTAAAGAGAAAGGCATCTTTTTCACCATGTATTCCTGTCTGTAGCAGCTACCTGCATATAATTTTTGTATGTGACAAGGCTCATATACAAACATGAAAAAAAATTTGTGGGGATTCTTCCTCATTAAAGAGGGTGTTGTTTCTAATGATGATTCAACTAGCTTGCCACTACTTGTCCGGACTGAGCACAAATCTTTGTTAGACAATGCTGAAGAGAAATAGCTGATATATAGAGATATAGAGCTGAAAAACATCACCCGAGAGTATCAGAATGTCTGTCCAAGTGTCCTTATTAGTCCTTTTACAAGGCATTTAATAAGAATGACAAGATGGAGCCTTATAAAATCCTGCAAGGCATAACTGCCTACTAATAACCTTTGTCAGTGTTCTCAAAAAAGGAGCATATTCTCTTAGGATTGGCTAAGGGACTAAAATTGCATGCTCAGTTCTAAATAGCCAATAGGTAGATATACATAGTGTGGTATGAGACTTTAATTTCTTACACAGATCGAGGCACCCAGGCAAGAAACCAGGCAACTAGAGTAAATGTGAGACTAGAGATCTCTAACCTGACGTCATCACATTTTCCTCATATGAATAAAGTGGAAGAATTGAAATAGGTAGGCAGCTGGGAAAGGTATCTAGAAAAAGAGGTAGTTTCTCTACTTGTGATACTGCTGCTGCTGTACACCAACCTTTTACAAGGCAGAAGGTCAGCAATGTAGACAGACTTTGCCAATATCAGAATATTTGCATTGTTCAAACACACAGCTTGGAATTTATTCCAAGCATTAATGGCCGTCTCTTTATAATGCATTCAAGTTCTGAAGGGATGAGTGATTCCTAGTGCTTGCAGTTATTGAGTTACTCTCTCTAAGAATTGATTTCCTGCAACAGAGCATCCTCAGCAGCCTGCTCAGTAGCATGCCCATCACTTTGTACTTGGTGATTCACTGCTCTCTCTAATAGTGTCTTAAAGTTTGAAAAATTGTCGTTTAAATGTAAAACTAAAAACACTGATTTCTTTGTGAGTCATCAAAATTAGGTTAGCTTCCTTTACAACATTGCAAGGCGTATATTCTGAAATGTTCACCTTAGTATTTTAAAAATTACACAGGTTTTGGTTCAGACTATCCCGTAGCAAATGGCTAATCAGCGGTATCTATGGGGCACTTCTCTCTTTCTGCTTCTATTTGCAGGAGTTAATTCACATAAAAGAAGAGCAGAATTAATCTGAGTGTATATGTAAGTATATTGCATTCTGTATTTCTCACTTCAGTTCTAAAATTGAAAGCCATGGTACCAACAGACATTCCTATATTCATCCAATAATTAGTACTTCTAGCAATTCAATTTTTTTTTTTTCTGAAGAATCAGAAATAATCTCTTAAATATAAATGTATTTACAATGAGTTTTCCTTGGTACATTTTTATATAGGCTTACCAATATTTAAACTATGATATTTGCTAACTTCTGAGATCCCAAATACAGAAGTTTGGGACACAAGCAGAATTCTCTGTATCTCTTTAACCAGACTATTCCAGGATTTTCTTTTTAGCATGTTTCCAAATTGTATATACACTTAGTAATGTGAAGACTGAGAAAAATGCACAGGGATTGCTTTACAATCTTCACATACAAATCAAAAAATTTACACATGTCCTACTTTTCTTAAGTTAGAACCAATATATCCAATTTATTTACTTAAAGGATATAAATTATATAAAACTATGTTCTTTCCATTTCGCAGCAGATGAGTTCCCAGAGGAACAGCCAATGCTGGGAATGTGACCTCATCATTGATGTAGTCGTTTGTTCAAATCAACACGCAAAAAATCAAGGATACAGTAAGCAACGCCTTTTTTTGTAGAAGAATAGTGCAACATATTCTTAATTAAATGTATTTATTGCTGAAGTATAAGGACAGAAAGAAGAAAGACCGGTGTACAATATAGATCAGAACAAACAAAAAGAAAAGAAAAGAAAAGAAAAGAAAAGAAAAGAAAAGAAAAGAAAAGAAAAGAAAAGAAAAGAAAAGAAAAGAAAAGAAAAGAAAAGAAAAGAAAAGGAAAGAAAAAAAGAAAAAAAGAAAAGAAAAGAAAACAAACTCGAGCCCCCAGTTTGGTGGGGAAGAGGAGAATCAAGTAGAGCTATTCAGATAAAAGTGACAGTCTGACAGGCCAGAAACTGATCTTTTCAGCAGCATTTCCTAAGGACTACAGTCCATGGACCCATGAACACGACAAAGGGTAGGAGATGAATTAGGAACCTCACAGTTTTGGATGAAAATGAGAATGACAGTGTAACTCGGAATCGGAGCAGAGAGGATTTTAGGGAAAAGATGGGGAATTTGCTTTTGTCCACATCATGTGGACATACAAGAGGGAGCGTTAGAGAGACAAAATGAAGTGCAGGGATATAGTTTCTTAGTTCTGTAGTGAAAACCTGTTTTAAGTGCAACTAAATTAGCAATACATCTTTTACAGTTTCCTTTTATACAAAAAGTAACTTGTCTAACAGTAAACTAAATGGCTTCAGTTCTAATCCTATTAGCAACAAGGAGCAGTTTATAATGTCAATAAGGCTTCCTCAATGAATCATTGCTTAACAAAACATGAATATCTTATTTGGCTAACAAATTTGTAAGGGAAAGTAGCAACTGGGTGGAAGACATCAGATTGTGAAATTGGGGAAACTTCTAGTATTTAGTTTCTCCATTTTCATCTTTTTCTTCCGTTGTTACTGAAACCACTGAGGACAGAAATTCTGTTTGTGAATGGAAATGCCATTATACTCATAAAATGGGTTTCCATCCATACAAATGCCATCATAAAAAAGTAAGGTTTGCCTTGCTACTAGGCCATCTGAAATCAGCCATCTGGTCTCAAAGCTATTTTAACATTCAAGTTCCTGTGCATTACTAATTCCTGAAAGCAGAAAATAAGAGAGGCCCACATATAAACCTGAATTTGACTCCAGTTCAGTTCAGAAGAGGAGCTCGTCCTTCTACAAATCAGTAAAGATCCAAGACAGGCACAGCAAAGATGGAGCAGACATGGCACTTGAATTTTTACTTTTCTGTAACAATGTCTTCAAAAAGCTTTAAGTAACCATAAATGATTTTTATTGAAAAGAAATATGCATTATTACTCTTTATATCAGCTGCCAGTGTCCTGAGGGCACTGACAGCCCTGGCTGTCCCTGCCTGGCCTCCCTGGGGCTCCCCTCACCTGCCCATGGGCCAGGACCCCATCCCAGCCCTCTGGGACCACCAGCCCCTGCCCTGGGGATGCCACAGTGATGCCACAGCAAGGATCTTCTCCAGCTCTCCACAGCCCTGCCCTGCCTATCCATGGTCCCTGCCAAGCAGGGCCCTACCGAAGCCATCCCCATGCCCAGGGAGGTGCCCGATTCCCAGGGCTGGGGCCGTCCTTGATGCCCCCTGCTCCTCAATGGGGTGGTGCAACCAGCCCTGGCTGCCAGGCCGTGCCTGGTGTTATCCTCATCTCCTGTCCCATGGGAACGTCTGGCCCTCACTGTGCCCTGGCATGGAGGAAGAACTGTAGGAGCAGGGAGGAGGAAGAGGCTGCATGTGAGCCCAGATGCTGTGGATGAGTTACCCTCCACTGCTGGCAGGGCCTTGCCAGATCTTTCCTTCCTGTGGCCATTGCACCCACCCCATGCTGCCCCATTCTCTTCCTGGAAGGGTTTCCATCAAGAAATTAATTTTAAAATCCAAGCAGCATCAGAAAAGGGAAAAAAGCAGCAGAACGCAGTAGCAGAAGAGAAAATGCTTTTGTTAAGCTGCTGTGCTTTGTTTTAATGAATAAATCTTGGGTCATGCCCAAAGTTCCCATGCCCTTTTGTTTACTTTTAGTTACGGCATCATTACATGTTGCACAGTTGTTCATTGTGGTTGTTTAAAAACACCCTTATTAGAAGCTGCTGGTTAATTAATCACTTTTTGTGTATCCTTGCAAAATAATAATAGTAGCAAAATAGCACTTGTCAATTGAAACAATGACAATAATAAATGCAAAATGTCAAATGAAACAATGGCAATAATAAATGTAAAATATTTGTTATGGCTGTACAATATATATCAAACTCCTAAACAAAATCTTCTAGAAGTTTCATTTGCATGCAGTGGCAGAAAAGCGTGTATTTTAACAAATGTGTTGCTTAGGGACTGAGGAGAAAATTATTGCCAGTATCACTATAACACCTGTCCTGGGAACTTTCAAATTGAACAGGAACCTTGCCCCAAAATGGTATTTCTTTTAGTTAGATTCTGTTAAGTAAACTTAATGCCTAAAGCACACTGGAAAACCAGCACATGAGCTCTGATTGCTGTGCTTTAGGGTCTGAGGAGAAATTATTTCAGAAACTTGGTCAAACTCAGACTTCCATGTGTTTTTGTCAGAACCTTATCTTTGCTAATGATGAAATCTTGGCAGTAGTCCACCTGTGTTTTTTGAACTCTGTGCACTAGTAACTTAAACTCACTAACAAATGACTAGCATCCAGTCCAGCAACATAATTTCATTCTAACATAATAAACTAAATATGTAAATTATACACCTATAGTAAGTTTCCTCGGTCTGGAATTTGAGTCAGCTTGTTGTCTTGTCTTGGCAATGCCATCGGCCAGAGTGTCAGAGGATACAAATGGAGACGGTGCCATTGAGACACCCTATTTACTCTAGCTTTACTATGGTTTACTGCCTTTAAATCTTCAGGTAATTGTTTTAACTGGACACCAACGTAATAACTTATTTCTAAAACAGTGTTCCAAGCAGTGGTATTGATCTTTTGTATTTACATTCTCCATCTCTGGCTGCTACCCAAGTAGCTCTTGTGAAATTGCACTGGCTAAGTTGGAACAAAACCACTCAGCCTTACCTCCAGTTTCAAGCCAACTGAAACCCGAAGAGATTTCTGAGAAAAGGCACGGAATGTTGAAACAGGAGAAAATTACTTCCTTGTGGCTAAAAAACTTGGCTGAGCCAAGTCTGGTTTAAAAGAAGAAATTAAGTTAAATGCAGCACTATTCATAATTTGGGAAATTCAAAGACACTGGCATGAACAGCATGAACAGTATTTAAAAACCATGGTTGAGGGTTTCATAGAATGTGTAATGACTGTTTTTTAGTATGGGTGTAAAAAAGTAATTTTTATTCAAGTAAAAACAGCATGTATATTTTCTACAGCATGTTACTGACTTTATTGCTTGTACACACTTAAAAAGAGAATCCAATAAAAGCAATACAATCAGTGTTTCTGTTAGTGTTAGCAAGCATTAACAAGATCCAGCTCAAACCTTTTCTGCAGCAAAAATCCAAAGAGTACAGAGCCCAGGAAACTGGCAGGGCAGAGAGGGAAAGCCTTGAAGAGTCAGGCCACTAAGAACGTAGAGAACATGATGGCATGTCTGCTGATGACGGGACGATTTGATGCTCCTGCAATAGTTGCCATTCCTGAAATCTCAGTTGCTTTCTTGGCAGAAAGAACTGCAGCCAGCCTGTCTTTTGAGGACTTTGCATGGATAAAGTACTCACGGGCAGTTTGCTGATTAACCCTTCTTTTCCTGCATCACAGTTAGTTTAATTGTATCAGTTATTATAGAAAGCTTTGCATGTTTATTGTATTTTCAGAGACAGAAAGAAAGATTCTGCCAAACTCCGGAAGAAGAAATGTGAAGTAGGAGAGGCTAGAGAGAAATGGAAGAGGTACAAGGAACTTCCCCAACAGCCTACCTCCCCAGCTATCCCTGGCTGATTTATCACTGGTCTAAGCTTCTCTTAGAGGGGCATGTGGTGACAGCTACAGAACTGGCCTCTGGATTTCCACACCTGCTAGCACAAACACAGCTTTTGAATATTCAGGCAGTGCTCATACAGTCAGTGCAATAGGTTATTTCTGGTAATGGTCCGTGCCTGGGCAAACAAATAGGCTAGTTTAGTATGCATAAGTGATTATAAAATAAACTGCAACAGGGGTGATTCAGAGTCTCATAGCTTTTTCTCCATGTTTCCAATAGCAAATCAGGAAATCACCTTGTTCTAGAACTATCACTGGGACTGGATGCCTCCTTTTTGCTCCAGCATGAGTTCTATCATAGAGGCACAGTTAGCCCTATGAATAAAAAATTCACAGAAAGAGACAATGCTAGAAAGTCATAGTTGGAAGAAAAACATTCTTTCTTGCCAGTGAATTCCTTTGTGTTTCTTGCTGGGTTCCTCCCTGTTCTCCCAAAATGCAGCTAAGGACTAGGTACCTGCTAGTTTCTGTTGAACAATAAGAATATAGGAATCTTTGAGGGATTCTGTTATGCAAGAGGTTTCAGTCACACTATTGGTTTCGCATTGCAACATAATTCCAGAAATACTACTTTTAAAAGTGGCATTCTTACAGTCAGTTGAAATATACACCCCCACCCCCAAGCCTTAAACTTTTTTCATTAGATACCATTAGGACAGCAAAACATATGCCGGATTTTATTGTAGGCACCAAGTGTGAGACAATAATAAAGAAATTACAGTAACACAGACTGTCACAGTGTCCAGCAGACCCTGATGTTCCAAACAGGATCTGCAATACTTGTTGAAGCTGGAGCCACAAACATTATTGAAACTTCTAGCCATTGTGCAGATCTCTTTAACTTTTCGGCATTTTGGCAGTTCACCCATTTCTCAACAATTTTTTTCTTATGCTAAAAACTCAAGTGTCAAAGCTGAGAAACAATAAATTTCATTCCTTTATGGGCAGACAAAATTCATTTATCACACAGATGAGAATATAATACGCAGTTCTGCCTTCACTTATATGATCGCAGGTACATAAATTCGCTCACATCTATTGCTTGTTACATTCCTTTTCTTTATTGAGGAGTAAAGGTATCTTTTAATACTATTAACGGCAACTTTTTTAGTTTTTTTTTTATAACGCAAATTCCAATACCAGGCTCCTGCCTGACCAATAACCAACGAAACTAACTCTCTGTCCTCCCCCAGTGACTAGATAGAGCAATATGCTCAAGCTTCTCTTTGTCCTGTGCCTTAGAACTGAACCTCCCAAACTGCTCAGTAACTGGAAGGTGTGGGACAACCTGCCCTTGCTTGCTATCCCTTCTCGTTTTCGCAAGTTTTATGAAGCTGTGGTGAGGTTGTCCGAGACACATGCATTGAAAAGGCCAGTTTCTCCTGTTGGTCACATCACTCAGATTTTCTGGGGCACAGGCAAGTTCTTAACACACTGCTTCCAGTTTAACAGGGCAATTGCTTTGCAGCTGGCTGAAATGCAGATACTGATCTGAGCCCTTCTGACTCACAGCGCAGACTAGACCTAGTGCCTGTGCTTTCAATTTATGTTGAAATCACGGGGTAATGACCACTGCTGTAATTGAGTGCATTATTCACCTTTAGCCATAAGGTGTTCTTAGGCCTTTAAAAGCTAGAAATTAAATTCAAATGATAGATAACTGAAAGATAGTTTTATGCATTGAACTCCTTTGTCCTTTTTGTAAGAAGTTTTTGTGAGACAAAATTGCACTTTCAATTTTTTTATTGAAAACAAATACTGCTAAATAAACAAGATGGTAAAAAGAGAAACACAGATTCTAGAGTATTTGTCTTATGAAATAAGTAAACATTTTCCAAAATACAGCATTGAGAAAAATTCTGTAGTCTAAATCCACTAAACTGGCTAATCAAGTGCTAGCTTGCAAGCAGATGAAGATCAAAGCAGTAGCAGTAAATTAGGTATTTCCAGATTATACCAATGTCTGTGAACACAAAGCTAAACAAAATGGTAGCGAAAGAAAACAAATATTTCAAAATCTGAATTTATTCTGGCACACAGAATACGGAAAGGATAATAAACCCCTACAAAAGTTATTTTTTTTTTCCTTTTTCTCTTTTAAGCTGTACTATTTAAAGCCCTCTCCTTGAACTTCCAAGCATCAGGAAGGCCAAGTGAAATTGCAGTTAACTTTGTATACTTGAGACCTCATGCGGCCACTGTTGTTTCTCAGAATCAGTGTGTTTCTTTAGTTCTTTTACTTTATGTGAGTACCATTTTTATACCAGTTCTTCTATCTCAAATAGCTGAACATACAACAGTTGTATTACCTGAAGTAGGAACTTAGAAAATTCTCCAGCTATTACCTATTTTAGAAAGAGAGAAAATTGTCAGCTTGAGACATGCTGCTATTTTATATTTCCTAAAATGTTATACTCTTATTATTAACATGAATCTAATTTTAATTTTATTTTCTGAACAAAAAAATGGCATTACGGAAGAACAGCAGACCGCTTTCTCATACTTCCAAACGATTTTTAAATATCAGAATTGTAAAGTGATAGCCATGTACTTACTTAAAGATAAAAGCTTATGGCTTCAGCATCTGAATTGAATTTACTAATTACAACATGGAGTCCAAACTACAGAAAGATTTTGAAAAGTTCTCATTCAGATATGTAGATTTCAAATAAAACTGCTTTTATAATTTTTCCTGTCTCAATGGAGAAATTAGATAAAAGTGAATTAAAGTGAGTTTGAAATATTATACAGGAAAATGTAAAGGGAATTACACCAATAATATGTATTTATAAAAAAATTTAAGTATGTAACCGGTAAAGGTGGCTGGACCTGTCTTCACAACCACCTCAACATAAAGGATGAATTGAGAAAATGAACAGTGGTACAAGTATGGTGTAGGATATGAACAACCGCTTCCTTTAGAACTGCTTTTTTACTCTCCCCTTCTCCTTCCTCATCCTCTCCACATACTTGCATCAGACACGTGTCCTACAGGTTTGACTGATCAGATTATTTCTGAAGGTCAAAGCCAGAATTTTGGAATGCTTAACCTGGTTCTGAAAGAGAGCCTGAGTCTCCGTGGATTACATTGGCATGCAGGGTGATGCATGGGTGAACACTGCCTTCAAATTTTATTCAGACTTGATGTTAGTAGTAAACCCATGGGGTGACTGATGGGTAGAAGTTTAGTTTTCATAACTGATACTGTATTTAGTTCTTACTTTCTCGTGAAAATTTCAAACATTCACTGCATTGCTGGGTTAAGTGCTGTGGATTTAGCTTAATGTTTACGGCTAAATCAATTAAATGTGATGCCACATAACATAAACTGGGCACACTGTTTTTTATGAACTGAATTTTAAAGATTTCATATGTAATACATCTTACAGCGATGCTGCCTGTGAAAAATAAATGCCATAAAGAGTTTTATAAAAATATCCAGCATCTTTTTATGTTTCATCCCATAAAAACATTTTTATATTATTTTTTTAATGTTTGTAGATTATTTTATATTTTGTAATATTTTATACTTCTTAATATTATTTTTAAATGCATTTTACCTGGCTTAAACTAAAAAATCCTCAAAATTACCAAATTTTTAGGACTATCTTACTTTCCTGTTTCCATGTAATGTACTTATTTGTCACATCATCTGCTACTAGGAGCACATGGGAATTTTATTAACATCCACTGAAAAGTTTTTCCTAAGCACTTTCACCTANATTGAGAGTTATTACATTCTTGGCGGTGAATGCACAGTGTAGTGCTTCTACACACACAGGTGTCCCATTGGTGCCAAGGTGATTATTAGAGTGGACAAAATGTATGAAATTAGTATAGTTAAAGAAAAAAAAATCCTTTCCCAGTGTTGTAAATGTCAGGATAACTTTCAGCTTCAATAGTGTCAGGTTTTCATTATGATTACATTCTTACATCAGGCTTTTAAAATAACTCCAGTCAGTGGGATATCTACTTCTGGCATACTTGAACTGAGAATCAGCATTTGTAATTCTACCCTAAAACCTTCTTGAAAACTTCCTTTTCCCTTCTTCTGGACACTATAAACTTGTCTTTGGAGATTGACACATTTAAATATGTATTTGAAATGCACAGTCTTATCAATAATACTCTGGTTTTCATGTGCTTTTAAATGCTCTTCCCAGAAACTGGTGCATTAAGCTATGTGCATAGTTCCCCGAGGGAACACATCTCTCAGCAGGATTTTATTTAAAATTCTTTGTTTGTGAAGAGTTAGATAATTGTGCAGTAAAAAATGTTTGGTGTCACATGAGTTCCAAATGTCAGCTGGGGCATGTGTTAGCATAACTTGTAATTGTGACAGCTAAACATCAGTAGCAAGAATAATGGAACCATAGCAGGGACAAGTTAAGATGGCATCAGATTTGACAGAAAATTACTGATGTGTTGTCTCTATAAAGTAGTTTTGGCTGCTATATTTAAACAAGCTCAGTTTGTTTTCTTTCCTTTATACCTAGACCTCTATCTCTTGGATTACTTGCCAGTCTTCATTTATTTAAAATGCTTTCCATTCTGTTTAATCCCTCCTCAAGGTTTCCCTTGGATGACTAGCACTCTTACAAAGAGAATATACTCTAAGTGGAATCAGTTTGTCACTTTCTCCTTGGTGGTAATTTATTAGTCTGAAATATTTTTAAAGTCAGAATGAATTTTAACAACTACTTAAACCTTCTGCATCTGGATGGGAGTGAGTGGTATGCTTGGAACAACTAAAAGACTATCTAAGGTTCAACTAAGATTGCTAATAGCTTATAGTTGAAGGACATTGACACAGTTAAAAGATTGTGTCCCCTCAGCTGTTTGTCATTTCCATCTGTGCAATGCTATGAAACAAAAGAAGAAAAGCACGCAATAGCAATTAAAGAAATAACAGGTGGCAGAGATGCACATCTGGAGCTACTTAATATGTTGTCGTCCAAGAAAATTTGAACAAATTTTCTTAACATGAGTTACTTCTTAATCAGATCAGTCAGGGTCTCCAGTGCACCATCCTCTTTCCTTCCACCTCTCTCTCCTCTGGCTCTCCCTGCCTGTGCTGATGCCAGTGCTGAAACATCACAGAATCACAGAATGGTTTGGGTTGGAAGGGACCTTAAACATGATCTAGTTCCAACACCCTGCCATGGACAGGGACATCTCCCACTAGACCAGGCTGCTCAAAGTCTCATCCAGCCTGGCCTTGAACACTTCCAGGAACCGGGCACTGACAACTTCTTTGGGCAACCTGTTCCCGTGCCTCACCACCCTCACAGTAAAGAATTTCTTCTCCCCTGGCTTCATGCTGCCCTGGGAGCAGAGCCGTGTGAGCAGGAGCTGGGAGAAGTAGGGGGCTGCCCCGCTTCCCCTGGCAGCTGCATCAAGCTCAGGTCCTCCTGCCTGGTTTGCTGCTGCCCTCGTCACCTGGCTCCCCGGCCCTTGCACAGCAGCAAGTGCTGCTGCTCCCTGACAAAACCAATCATGAATGTACTGCCATCATCGTGTTCATGAGTTTAACAGTGATGTATCTATATTGCCTCCAAGCTTCAGCCACTGCTCACTTTCTTGCCCTCTATAACAGCTTCTATTATCTTCCCTATTCTTTTACTTATGACAGTCCCTCAGCCAGGCTGCAAAAGTCCATCCTGTGCTTCTGATGCCAAAAGGAAAGCAGTAGCCATTGGCCCTTGCTGGTCCCTGACCTTAGCTTAAGAGTTATGCTGCCTGGTCTCTCAAACAACTGTTTCCCCTTACACAGTCCCATCTAGTGCCATTCAAGACTTTCTGCTAGTCTAGACACGATTTTTCCTCCCTCAGGCCTCCTTAGGTTTGGAACCTCAATGTGTCAGTGCTGATGTCTCCACCTGGAGAATTTAGACTTTTTATGGGGAAATCTGAGTATGCCAGAAACAGACGGCTAGCTAATGCCTCAGCCGATCCTCACCTGCTGAGAGATACTGACTAGTAGCAGGGTCATGTTCTCTTGGGCCTTCCTTTACAATACCCTTTTTTGAGTTGCGTATGTGAAAAGAGCAATGGTAAATATGGCTGTCATTGATTGTAGCAAGCCACAGGCTTTGCGTCCAGCTGATGAGATAGGCCTCAGGGCTTGCCAGTATGGCAGAAGTATGGACTTTGCTTGGCCTGCTTGGAGATCAGGATGCTAATGGCTTGCGAGACTCTCCCCCACAATGCAAACTGAAGCCATCAACCTTGAGACCCAGAGGGTCTGTGAAAGTGTGAATATAACACCAAAGAAAGGGGTGGACACTATTTGTGCATGTCATTTTAAGTGTATATAACTTGAACTATAAATGTTAAAGCCATGGTAATTGGACTAACATTAATTCCTTGATTAGACTGCTAAGACAGTGTGGGGTTTTTTGCCCAGAACAAGATTGAGTTTAACAATCTGTTGGGAACACAAGTAGGCTACTCTAAATTGGATCCCTTGAACTGGTGGCAGCATGATCTGTCAAAGTCTTCCCATGCATTGCTGTTGGTGATATGTCTCCTGCTGCTTCTGGTGGGTATACTATACCCTCTCCTGTTGTATTTAGTGATTTACTAATGTCTTTAAATCCTCTGATCCTTTTCACTCTATTACTCTTCTGTCACTGTGGTTTGTCTGTTAAATATGTTTAGTATAAAGGGTTTTGGTTTTTTTCTTTCACTCTTTTGCTGAATGAAGCCCTTTCTGCAAGGCTTCTTTAACATTACCTACTTTAGTTACTTAGTATATGATGTGAAAATAAGAATGTCATTTAGTTGATGGAAGGCCATTAGTTTGGCTTACTTCTGTTTTCTCAGAGCTTCAACTTCCCTACCAAGTCATCTTCAGTAAAATAGTTAATGATGACCAGGATATTTTAGTTACATGCCCCAAAAGAGAAATCTTTTTGTTCCGTTATATTTCTCATTACAAAAGTCCAAACAAAAATCTAGCACAAAGCAAAACAGTATACAAAGAAATTTTTAAAAACTGGTAGATAAAATCTACCTCAAATCCCTCAATCAGAAATTAAGAAATGGAAATATAACATTAAAGCTTCTCTGAACAACTCCTAGTTTGTGATTCTATGTATACACTAAGCTGTAATTGAATTTAGTGTGCTACGGACCTCTAAAATGAGAATTTTCTCTATAATTTCTCCTTAAAAATAAACAATTTAATGGAGATCAACATTTCTTTATCAGTCAAATAAATCACTTAATCACTAGAGAATCTTTGCCAAAAAATCCTGTTATGGCTTCATAATTTGGCTACTGCATTTGGTAAGGGCTAACATATAAAGGACTTGGAGTATTTTCCTTTTTTTCCTTACATCTATTTTTATGTATCCTGTGAATTAAATCTACTTGATCAACCTGATATTCAGTGCACTGCTGGACAAGAAAAATGCTTAAATTGCAGCTAAAAATATTTTAAACTCCAGTGCAATTGNTCAAAGTTAATATCAGTATTTTGGGTTTTTTCTAGGTTAAGAGAAATACAAAAGGCAATCATCAACTGGAAAGCTTCATTTTTAGAGCTTTGTCTGTGCAAGGGAATTTTTTAAAGCTTGATTTGTTAATACGTCATTTTTTTGATGGAGATATTCCAATATTCCAGAGGATTCATCCACTTAACAATTTTCATGCACTAATTCTCTATTTTGTAATACATATTATTACTTTCCAGCTTTTATATTTCACATACATAATTATCATGACTAAGCGCATTGGTTAAAAAAGAAACTGTACAAGAATCACTCACAGAAACATTATTTTTGGCCAGGAGGATAATAGTTACTGAATGAAATCATACTTAAGTCTCCTAAACTAACAGAAGTTTTATATATTTGGAAAGAGGGAAAATCCTTGAAAACCTCTGGGCAAGTTTATGTGGCTTCAATAAAAACATGGAACAGAATTGTGTAATTTCAATTTTATTGCACTTAATGGTAAAAATTTCCTGTAAAAGGCTAGAGCAGTTTGAAATATTTGACATTAAGACACCTCTGAAAATAAAAGCAACAAATTCATCTTTTATGTATTTACTTGAATATATACCTGACATCTAGATAGAATTATCTAGCAGATAAGAAGTCTTGTTCATGCACTGTGTGGTGATAGTTTGCAAAACCCATATAATCTTGATACCTTGAATTGCAAAGAATGTCATATCAATTTATCAATCCCTTAAAATACAACAGATATTCCAAAACTAAAAACATGCTTTTCTCAGAAAAATATGAGATTCCTGAGAAAATTCAGGTGTCTCTCCTGTCAGTTTTGAAGACAGGAGAAATCAAGTATTGTAGTAATACACAGAGGGTGGAAGCAAGGACAGGTAGCCTAGGAGGAATACAGATAAATTGTGAGAGCAGCCAGAGATCAAGTTAGGAAAGGTGAAGCCCAGATAGAGTTAAATCTGTCCAGGGACATCAACAGCATCAAGAAATGCTTCTATAGGTATGTCAGTGACAAAAGGAAGACTAGGGAAAATGTGGGCGCTCTCCATAAGGAAATGGAAGACTTAGTTTCCTGGGACATGGACAAAGTTGAGGTACTCAACGACTTTTTTGCCTCAGTGTTCA
>VXBH01002345.1:5734-41014 GCA_013400035.1 Rynchops niger | reverse complement strand
CCGGGCGGGGAGCTGGGGGACACGGTCCCCAACGGCCAGGGCGGGGCGGGGCCGGGCCGCACCGCCCTCCTCAGAAGGAGGGGGAAAAAGCGCCGCCACCTGCCCCCCTCAGGGCCGGCCCGCCCTCGTGGTATTTAGAGGATCGTTGCGGCCGGGTGTCGCTTGCAGCCGGTGCCGGGCAGTGGCCTCTTAGCGCCATGAAGGGTGACGGTATTGAGAACCCGGTGTTTGAGCCGCCCAGCCCCGACCTCGGCCGCCAGCGCCAGGCGAGCCCCACCGAGGTAGATGCCAGCGTCCCGGCGGCTGAGGAGGGGCCCTGCGGGTGGGGCCGCTGCGCCCCTAAGGCTCTGCAGCTCTGCAACAACCCTGAGGGCTACCTGGCTGCCTACAGCCTCCTGGCTATCTTCCAAGGTAACCCGTCCCTACCACCTTGTCCAGAGCCGCAGGCCTTGCCCCCCCCTCTTCTCCACCTTCCCCCTGGGACCTGGCCCCTGCTGGCCTTCTGCTGGCCTGGGCGCATCTTCCTGCCCATCCCAGAGCTGCGGGGCAAGCCAGGCAGGAGCCCGGGCTGGGGAAGACAGGGGGAGAGTGTTGGTGATTTGGGTGGTGGGTAAGGGGAGTCAGGGTTCCTCCAGCTGCCCAAGTCTGGTGCTGTTGCTGAAAAGTGACAGTAGTGGCTTCACTGGGGGAAGTAAGTACACTAGTGCCCTGGATAGGGAAGTTGCTCATACAATATTACTCTCTGTACTTCACTCTGTTCCTCTTTTCCTTCTTTCCCACCTACCTTTTTGACCAGTGCTGAGTCCATGGTTCCATCAGCTCTGTGCTCCATGCTGTTGTCTATGCTGCGTCCCCGTTGCTCACAGGGGAGCAGCGCTCCGTATGCACTTCACAGGTTGAGACACATGAGCCAGGGAATAAAACACATGATACAAAACAACAGGCAGAGTGTTAGTGCCTTTGCATGTGCTTTGTTACCTGCCTGCCAATTAAAAAGGTACATGGGAATGGCTGGGTGGGACTCTAGGGTAATTAAGGTGGCTTTAAAATATCGTTTTCTTCTGTGTATCCCAGTGCAGCCATCTTTCTAACACTTAGGTAACAGTTTAACTTAACCTGGTGGGGAACCTGAAGTTTATCTTGCTCTTGGTTTTTTTGTTGTTCAGCTTCAGATATTCTAGCCTGTATTTTTGGCTTTCTGTAGTAAGTTTTGTTAGGGCTTTGGCAAGCCTTAGGCTTAGAAAGCAGTGATAATGGATGAGGGGGAGAGGACATTGTAGCGTACCAAATGTACAAACTTGACGTTAGATATTTGTCAGTCAAATTGAGATACTTGATTAATGTTCAGAACCCTTCAACTTCATTGGACTAGCTAGAAAAGAAAGCTATTCCCTGAAAAACTAGGAGTCTTTAAAGCTCATCCTCGTTGCTCATAAAGAATGAGACTGTTGTAGAGGGGTGGGCAGGCATGTAGGAGAAGAGATTCAGTGCTAGAAGAGCAGGCAGTCTATGCCGAAGACATGTGGGATACGGATGGCTGCATTCCTGCCTGGAACTATGCTGAGGTAACTGGGATGATCTGAGGAGAACTGAGCAGGAGTTTCTGCTTAAAACCTAGAAGGATCTGACTCCTCCTTGTGTTGCTTGTAAAATCCTTAGAAGAACTGGTGCGTCTCAGTGTGTGTTTCTATGAACTCTTTCTGATTTCAACCTGTTCAGAATCTGATCTTTTCTTAGCATACACGTGTTGTGTTAGAAAAGAAGCATCTAGAGAGTTCTGGGCAGAGCCTGTTGTTTCTTGCTTGTATTTGAAAGGCCATGCTACAGCAGGTAGGAGGTGATTATTTTTGCGGTTGTCCTGCTGTTAGCTCAAATTTATTTTCCCTAACATACTTAAAAGAAAGGGAGGGTGGAAAAAACTTCTTACGTAGCAGATTTCAATGGCAGCTGAGTTGTAGAAGACTTTTAAATAATGCATGTGTATTTTTGTAGTTCAAGAATACGGATAGGCGATCAAAAATTCCCTGAATGTGACACTGAGAAGACTCAGATTATATTACTCTAGTCAAAGAATATTGAATACTTCCAACACTTCTAAGTTTGCTATAGTAATATTTCTTAAAATACAGTTTGCTGTGCTAATTCATCTGCACAGCTGAATAAGGAATTCAGTATCATTTAAATTTTATCTCGTAGTAGTAGTATAGATAGGTTCACAGTCAAAAAGCTCTTGTATCATAAGAATCTCTGACCCTGTAAGATGCTATGGTTGTTGGTTATGCCACTTATCCAGGTCTTGGTCCTGTTATCTAACTGGAGATGTGTGCCAGACCTCAAGAGAGGTACCTATCTAATCTAGTTCAGATTTAGGGCCTTAATGTAAGGAAACTTCTGATACTTATTTTGAAAGCTGATGTAGACCTTGTGGCACTCTTATTGATGTGTTATCTGGATTTTCTAAACAAGTACCTTTCCTTTGGCTAGATCATTGAAAGGAAATCGGGCACTGAAGACTCAAGTTACAAGTCTTTTTGAGAAGCAGAAAAAAACAAGAATCATTTTCAGACAAGAAATTCGGTGCTGCATGTGGGCTGTGAAAATATTCAGGTCTTGCAGCTTCAAAGTTTAGATAAAAGCACACAAAACAGCTGTGGTTTTGAAGTTACATGAGCTAGTACTGTGCTTTAGCTTTGGATCTAATTATTTGATTTACCCTGCAAATTACAGAAACCATCACTGAGGAAGATAAAGTATATCTATAAAACTTGCTAATAGTAATGAATCTCCATGAAAGTTTATTTCCTAATGCACTGAAGAGTGATGAAGTGATCCTTAATGCACTTGTAATGTATACAACTTGTTACAGTAGAAACAATGAGTGAACATAGTGGGCAGTTACCTGCAGTCACCTGGTATATGTGTGTAGATTTTTTATATGAGTGTATCTAATTGAAGGAATGTATTTATCAGGCCATTTTCAGTCTGCCTTAGGAAAGAGGTTATCATTATCATTAGCACCTGATTTGCTGTATTTCAGCTTCTCAGAAGATTCCAAGTGAAACATAACTCTTCATTTCTGGCTGTTTCCGCTTCAAGTGTGTGCAAAACCTGTATTTCCAGAATTGAAAACACTTTTTTTTTTGCATAGAACACTGTTACATGACTGATACCTTTCTGTATGGCACTTGGAGTTGCATAAAATTATGATTGCATCTTGTAATACAGAACGTGGATATACTGCTGTTCATAGCTGTAGTAGCAAACAAGACAGAAGGTATGTCACTCTGAGTACGAGAAGGACTGTTTATTCTTCATGTCAGTAATAATTTTGTTAAACAAAACAACAGAACCACTGTCTGAAACTGGTGTGGTCTAATCTGTCTGAAAACTGGATAGCACTAATATTTTATACTCTGATTAGATTTGTTGCTGGAAGGACTTTTACATTTATTTTCTTTTTTCTTTTTTTTAATTGTGTGTCTGCTGAACCACTGTTTTAAAGCCACCATACTTATAACAAATGTAAAGCAACTTTTTTTTGTTAAATTGATGAAGGAAAAATACGCCTGTTTTTCATTAGAGCAAATGAAGTTGGCTTATAATTAATCTGGATTTTGTGGGTCAGTACACACCGTACCTGAACTTCTAATACATGGGGCAGGACAAAAAGGTTTTGGGTGAGAATAGTTAAAAAATAATTTCTATACTACTATTTAAATGTTGAGATGGCCTTGTAGGATTTGTGTTTCAGATCAAGTTAGTATCAGCCAGGTTCCATCTTTCCTGAAGAGACTAATTAATTGCTAGATGATGGCACTAGAGAAGTTACACTACCACTCATCATATTTATGTTTTTACAGATGAAGTCTAATTATTCGATAAAATAAATGCAAGGTTTTATGGCTTTTAGGATGTAAATTAAAGGTGGCAACTTAAACCACAGGTAAAAGAGACTGTCTTCTAGTTCTGTAATCAACTTGCTACATAGCACACTTACTTCATGTGAATGTTTTAAGGCCTTAGTAAATGTTTCAAGTGTTAGCAAATGGGAAATGCTTGTTTGTTCATTCCTTCATGCTAGTATTGTTCTTTGATCAATGCTCCCTTAAGAAGAAAAGCAGCAAGCTGCCAAATGTATAAATAATGGCAGTGGAAGAACGCCTGAATACTTCTGTGAATCCCTTGTGAATTTAAAGGTGGTGGTCAGACTGACAGGTGAAATTGTCATCCTTAATAAAGCATCTGTAGTAGGGTATTAGAAAATTAAGATTGTGCCAAGAACTGCCGCCTTATAGAAAGCTGTAGTGTTTAGTTATGGTGGGAACTGGACTGATAAGAAAACAGCTGTTTGATCACAGATTTGGAGTAATACTTTTTTTACTATGTAGAGCACTTTAAGCAGATCTGTTGAAGTTCAGCCTGTGTAGTTGCACTTCTGGATGGTGCAGTTCTTTTTGAAAGCTAACTTAAACCCATTGGTGTCCCCGGTCACCTGTCCCTCTCATCTGTTTTTGGAATGACAGTAGAGAATCGTGTTCGAATTCTAGAAAGAGGAAGGATAACTGTAGGGCCTGTGTCATGAGAGATGCTCAATCAGTCACCTCTGAGTTTACAGAACTCTTAAAGCTTGTTTGCAACTGTGACTTCAAGACTTCCGAACTTTTTGCCAGGGTAAATATCTTATTATGGGCACAGTTTAATTAGGCTACCATGAAGTTATCTGTCACTGTCATGAAGTACAGCTATTCACGTCATTTTTAACAGAATCCTGTTTTGTGACTGTTAAGAGTAAACCCCTGTGAGTTTAACTACTTGATGTTTCACATACGAACAGAATGTGAGGCAGGATGGGAGATTCTAGTTAGTGTCTAGAGACAACACTTCTGTAAACAGTGTGTATAAGCATGCACTGGCAATTGTAGCTTACTTGCTTATACTTCTGGATCAGTTTTTTGGAGTTCGCCTGTGCCTAAGAAGGACAGCTTGTGCATGACCTTTTCTCCAGGTTGCCTGATACTTCTGCCTCAGGGAACTTCAAGATTCAGAGGGCGAACTTTTTTCTCAGTTAAAGTAAATCACCTCGGTTATGCTGAAACAGTTACAAAGTGTTTTTAAAAAGCTTTACGCTTCTTTATATTATAGGGGAGGGACATTCAAAAGCCTTCCCTTTATGATGGCAGGGAAGAAATGATGTTTGTTTGACAATTGTTATTTGAAAGCTATGTCCTGAACTTACTTCAGTTGTAGCTTGTATTCTAATGCAAGTCATAACCTTGACTAATTTCCTTTTAACTTATACAGTATCTTATGATACTGTAATGCATTCTATTTGAAATCTGTCTGTACTTCAAACTGAATCTGGAACCTTAATACATGAACAGAATTTGAGGCATGGTATTTTGCTGGCTTAATACTTGAGTGTTGAATCTTTAATGCCCTCAGGAGAGAATAAAATTCAATAGGTCCTGTGCAGTTTGGCTGGCTTAAGTTGGCACTCTATCAATCCACTATATACTTGCATTTTAAAGCTAATAAAGACCTTAAAGTGTAGCTTTGTAAATACAGTCATTTTAACCCTTCCATCACACGATGGTAAGTTTACCCTTGCAAGTCTGTCAAATTAAAGTATCTTTGACTAATTATCTCCTTTTTTTTTTTTGTAGGTATTGTGGTAAATGGCCTGATTAACATTAGTATTTCAACAATTGAGAAGCGTTATGAGTTGAACAGTTCCCTCACTGGCTTAATCTCTGCAAGCTATGACATTGCTTTTTGTATATTGTCACTGTTTGTATCTTACTTTGGAGAAAGAGGGCACAAACCACGATGGCTTGCTTTCTCAGCATTTATGCTAGGATTGGGCTCACTTATATTTTCCCTACCACACTTCAGTAGTGGAAAATACCAGTATGGAGCTAAACTTGAAGGTAAGTTTATCCTTATGTTTTGAAAATGATTAAAAAAAAAAATCTCTATAGCAACTTGGTGCAACTCTTAATTTGGTACAAGTTAGTTAATCTTTGTCAAAGTCCTAAAAATAGGGTATTATCTCTAACAATGAAAATGAAATGGTTCTGTGGAATCTGTATGTTCAAGATCTGTCTCTCTGCACAGTGAACTTTCTTTTTCAGAACAGATCTGAGTGTTAATGTCAGTTCTTGCTCATAAGCAATGTTTGAATAAAGTGCTTTTTTGACTTGCATTGATTAATGCAATTAAAGTTCACTTTGTGTAAAAAAAAAAAAAAAAATCTGGCATTTCTTTGTGAATAGCCATGCAAGTTAGGTCAGTGGTGTAGAATAAATATTACAGGAAGGCTGTTGGACCTACAGTCTTCTTGTTGAAAGGTGGCTATGTGTTACAGTTGTTTTGGGTTTTGAACTATTAAATGCATCTTGAGTAATTCATTAACAAGTTTCACTAAGTTCTTCTAAAATGCTGATTGAAACTTGTGGACCTCTCTGAAATAAAGACGGGACAGTACTGAACAATACTGAACAAAGTAGTACTGAAATTGTGGGAGTAGCCTGCTCTTGGATCTTGCATATCTTTCCTCATAAAACAAAGCTTTAAGTGTAGTGTGCTTAATGCCGACTATTTGCATCTCAACTTAGTGGCACACCTGTAACTAATGTTTTTTTAACCATCTAGATATCTTTAAAGCAGGATGACTTAATCTTTTAGGACTGTCTTAATTGTTATTGTAGTGTTTAATCAGATTTATGTCTCCAATGACTAAGCACATTAGGGTGGTCACTAAAAAAAAATCAGTAGCTATTAGGCAATCTGATGGATGGTTCTCAGTCTTCCGGTTGTTGATTCTCAGATTAGTTTAAGTGTTAATCACATCACACACTTCCATGAGCTGTCCAGAAATCAACCATTAGTTGAATAACTCTGATAAGCAATTGTTCACCTTCTAATAAATGAGGATATGAGGCAGAAGTCAATTGAACTTTTAACTGAGCAAGGCCAAAAGAGAAAAAACTCTTCAGTGTTGGGAGGCTATAAGCAGATGATTGTTACTCCTTAGTAGAGGGACAACAACTTCCTTACTCCTGACCGTATTACAGTCCTGTTTCTTGACAATTTCAGTATTATCCTCCCTGCTTTTCTAGTATGGAAGAGAAGCTGAATTTAATAAAAAAAAAGAAAAGTTCCAACCTGATTTTTTTTTTTTTAATTGAAACAAGGTACTGACAGGGTGGGAGTGTGAAGGGAGATGGCTAACTATAGCAACTGATCCTACCAATTTGGGTTGAAATCTCAAAGAAGCTGTTACTGTTTCATCAAACATCTGCCACTTCATCCACCATTAAAGATGCTGTAGGGATCTTGATACTTTATTAGGGATCATGTTCTACATGGACTTTTGAAATCTAAAAGCTGTAGCGAAAATTTTAAAAGGAACATGTAACTTCTCCATGGGACTGTAATCTGACTGAACTCATGCTGTTTTGCCTGCTGTAATGCAGGTACCTATGCTGTAACTGTGGTGAGCAGATTTAAGCAGTTAAGCTGACTTAAACAAAACGCTATCAAAGATAAATGACTGCAGAGTGTAGGAAATGTCTGCACCATGACAGACTCAATGGAAACCTGCACGTGCTGTGCAATGGCTTCCTTTAACAGTTAAGTGAACCACAGTACATGATGTTATAGAATGTCTGGTTTAGCTAGTTCTGACGTTGGTGAAGTATCTTAACTATACATTTGGTTGCTGAATTAATAGCAGCACCCCCCAAAAGCCTTCTTTGCTTATTTGTTTGGATGAGTAGTTTATAGATATCTTAATGCATTAGGAGTAGGCTCCTTTATTTGATGCTTTGTACTAAGTGTAGAATCTACCACCTAATTTATTTTTGAAGGTTCCTAGTTGGTTACTTAATTAGTTATGTTCATCTACCATATGTAAGTACTGTGAGTTTCACTTGCAGGACAACTTCAACGTATAGTTCAGTGCAATATTTAATATGGCTGCTTTAATATTTAATAGATCTAGGCTGGAATACAAAATATATCCAGCCTCCACTATAAGGCTTACAGACTTTCTGGAACTTACTATTTTACCACCAGGTATTAATTTACTTTTATTCTGAGTATATACATATCGTACTCTACAATTCAATTTGAATTATTTATCCTAACAAACACTCTTTAGAAATAGTTTAATCCATTTTCGTATTGAAAGAGCAGTTAACCAATGGTCTGCCTATTTACCAAAATTTGTAGCCACAGCAAACATGTCTTGTCTAATCTCCAGAAAGGCTTCAGACTCAAATTTGTAATTTAGATGTAACCAGCTATTTGTTCTGATAAAACTTTTTTTTAGGTTACGTAGGGTCGTCAGTGTCTCAACTGGCTCTGATATTTGTAGTCAGAAGCTCCATCTAGTGGTTTATCTGTAATGAAACAGTTCTGTGTTTTACTACTGGTAGACAGTACAAAGGACTGTGAAAACTGCAGATGCTATAAGCAATGTACTTTTAAACTTCCATCTCGGATTTTATTGAAATATGCTTAAGTTTGTAAAAGATGTCTGTCAGAGCAAATTTGAAATGTAGCTCTTCACTTGACACAAGGAATATAACTTTATTGTGAAGACAGTCAAGCATTGCAATAGATTACCCAGAAAGAGTGTGCAGTCTGTATCTCTAGGGGTTTCAAGACCCTGCTGAATAAATGTCCGAGCAATTTGGACTGCATTCAGTTTTGACACTGTTTGGATTAAGAGGTTGAACTACATGAGTCCCTGTTGCCTCTACCAACTTGAATTATTCCATGAGTCTCTTCAGTTACAGGATGTGAATGATGTCTTTGGAGAAAAGAAATATCTTTGTTAATAACAAGTCTTAGCCATTTGAGTTGAAATGTTTGTGCTTGTTTTGAGAAGAGGGAGAATGACTTGAATGCCTTTCTTCAGATCTCTGTTTTACTGGAAACTCAGATGGTGGATAAGTCATTTAGAGTCTGAGAGCTAGTGAATCTTCTCAGAAGGGCATTAATTGATCTTTTTTCCCAGAACATGTCAAAGACAATTAAAGGGTGAAAAAGACTATGGCATTTGGGTATTAATGGCAATAGAATATGCGTGATGCCAGCCTCTAATTTGACTTTTGTGTACCATTACTATCTCTCTGGTTTTTCTGTTGATTTTGCTCTCTGAAGAGACTATCACATTAGTTGAATAATGGATAGTGCTGCTGTTCTCTACACTGTTTGGTCTGTTTCTCTGTACTACTTAGATGTTGTGTAATACTGTAACATCTGTCCTTAGAAACCGAGAACTTAGTCTTCTTTCAACATGTTCATTGAAGCTTTGAGTGGCTTTCCTATTCAAAACTTAAAGGGTGCACAAATTTTTAAGTTTAAAAATTACTAGAAAACAAGCTGTGTGTTATTTCTTGCAACTCTCTTTAAACTATTCCCCACCCTGCAAAAGACAAAACCACCCCACACCTACTGGTTGCAGTGTGAGATGTGAGTAAGGTTAGTCTTGACCTGTCTTACTTCTATTTAATGTAATTGCTAAAGCATCTCACAGTTGGTTCCGCCTTCTTGGGTAGTATGTTGCATTAGATATTTGGTAATATTTTGGTCTTTACATAACTTGGATTCAAGTAGGTGTGTTAGATTAAAGAATGCAAGACGGTTTATAATGACTAACTCTGTTGGGTGGCGTTGCCTTTAATGCAGTTGTGCTTTTTAAAATGCAAGTCTAATTCACTGACTTACAGAAGGGAAAACAAGTTTAATGAGGAAACTGGAGTTAAACATGGCCAGTCACACACGTTGAACTTCTCCCAGAGCTTGGCTTATCTCAGGTTAGACTTTCTTGATCATGTAAAAGCCAGTGCCTTCTCTCTCCACCATTCTTATGACAGCAGCAAACCGGCTTCTGGATCTACTTCAGGTTAGATTTAACCTGTGTCACTTTACCAATCTGCTTAAACCTTGGACTGGCACAAGAAGGGGATGACATGAATGGTTGAGAGAGTAAACTGTTGTTTGATGGCAGTTCTAACTTATGGTGGTTTAAACTAATCTCATAGTTTTGTGGTAAATCATTTTTGCTTGTAAAGCGTTTCTTGAAAATATGAAATACGGTCTAACTGTGCTGACCAAGTGTACTTGCTGATCTTAAAAAAAGAGAGGCCCAATAGCTGATACAAATAAAAGTATTCTAATTGTATTAAAGTGCATATTGATTGTTCTCTTAGTTTTGTGGTTATACCTGATTATGTGGTTCTGAAAACAAACTAGTGTGATAAGCTTTTTCTCCTCTCAACATCAGAATAAATTTCCTAGGCCATATAAATTAAAGAGTTAGAAAACTGAAGGAGAGAGGCTATAATCAATTTGTTACACAATGGCACAGGCTTTTAGATTGACATGAACTGAGACATAGAGGGTGAGGTTGAGGATCCGTGAAGAACTAACAGTCTGCCAGAGTTAGACTACCAGTACCAAGCATATGTAACCTGCTTATTTCATGAAGCTATTTGTAGATCTCAATTTAGGCTATGCTTTTGTCATTGAACATGGTTCGTGTAGTTTTCTTACTCTGCATTCCTTGTTTTCTGATGTGTATGTTTTAACAAGATTCTATTATTTGTGCAATCCAATAAAATAACTATCTAAATGCTGTTTTGGACTTGCCCAGTAAGTATTAGAATGTAATTTATAACAGCAGGTATATTGTATATATGTGCTATACATGAAACTGTGCATGTAAATAGTACAAAGTTATCCTGATTTAAGACTTAATTTCCTGCAGAAAAGAGGAATCTTGCTAAAGATAGCAGGTTGACAATAAGTGGAAAATACAGTCTAAAAAATTTAATCTTCAGAGTAGTAATTCATAATAAAATATTCCCCGCATGGCTTCATTAGAGCATTAAAATTAGGATTGTTCCTAGGTAGAAATGAATGAGAACTTTAATGATTCCCCTCTTGAAGTTTTCGCATGACTATGTTGACCAGTTTCTGTGAAACAGCACTGAATTACCTGTTGTGTGCTACCTGATTTCACTACCACTCTAGTGCTGCTCCTTCTGGAGGAAATCAGGGTGAAGCCCATGGATGCATTTATAACGTCAGCGTAGACAGCTCTCTTTAAATATCTGCTGTGTGGCAGGCGCTTTCTTGTGTGTTGTGTCCTGTGAGCCCAAAGTGTGGACAAGCTTGCCCTTTGTTTGCTTCAGTAGAAAGTGTTCTTAAGTGGAAAAGGATCTGGGAAAAGCAATGTGATAACTTTGTAGCAAAGTATTAAGAATCAAGCAGTTTCCTCATCTGACCTGGAGGGTGTTTCCGTATGCTTGCTCCGTATGGCTTGTTTCCACCAAAGGGTTTATCATTGTCTTTAGGGTTGTACCCTCCTCTATGGAAAAACCTGGAAAGAACCACAGTCCTCTTTTTGATCTTGTCATTTGGGACTGTCTGCTACTAAAAATGCAATGATAGCAAGAGGAAGGAGAAGAGAAAACATACTCCCTGTCTTCAGTTCCTCTTTTCTTTTCCCTCCTCATAGTGCCAAATATTACAGGAGCAGGTGCAGCCTTAGGCTGTTTTACCTCTGCTTCCCTCTTTGTCTGTTTGTTTGGACAACTACAGAGGCTTTACATTGACTTCTAATTCTGGATGTGTGGCGTTGTGTGCCCTACAAGAGCCAGTGGTGTGGTTTTTTAAGGTGTCTCTCTCTTTTTTTAGGGAAACACTTCACAAAACAGTGTATGAGAAGGGAGGATTATCTTTGCTTGTGACTCTGACTGCACTTCCCTCTCCAGCAGTCCAACTTTCCTCAGGTTGCTCAGGCTGCTCTGTCACTTAAGAGTGGAAGTTGTTGTTAGTGCTCCTCAGAATCATTATAAGGTACAAGAACAAAACAACGTGTCTGTTACCTAGGAGTATTCACTAACCTGTAGAATGACTGTTTGACAGTTTGGTGTGGGTTTTGGTATGTTTTTTTTTTTTTTCTGCATACATCGTGTCAATAATGCTTTCAACAAGGCAAAATGTTTTAATAAGGCAATTGCATCCATCTTTCCTTATTGTTAAGGAAACAAAACCCAAGCCATGATGGTATTTATTCCGGGGAATATGATGTCATAGAAGGTTATGGCCCTGTCATGTAGGATGTGTTAGTAGGCCTGGAAATTAAAATGGGAGCCTGGCACTTCGTATGTAGTTTAACTTTCAGTACAGGTTTCTCTTCAGTTGGACTGTGATGAGCTGGGTAACAGAATTTTAAAATCCTGCTGTCTCTGTCTTTCAGACACATGTCAAGTTCCAGGAGCAAGCTCTGCTAACTTCACTTGCAATGCCAGCACAAAGTCTTCACTTCCCAACTATTTGTATGTGTTTATCCTGGGACAGCTGCTGCTGGGAGTTGGAGGAACTCCACTATATACTTTGGGGACAGCTTTTATTGATGATAGCGTCCCAAAACACAAGTCTTCCCTTTATATAGGTAACTTTTAAAACTGTTTATAACACATTGTCTGGGTAGATCATAGACTGCAATGCCTTCCAAATGCTTTTATGAATTCCTCTAAATCAGTCTTGTCATTGTTTACTTATGTGTGTAAAGTGTTTCTTTATCAGTTACTGTGCAAGTTAAGTATTAGTCTGCTATAAGTATAAAGTCTTTTCAATAGTTATTTTGCAGAGCTTGGTAAGGCTACTTTGCACCTGTCCTGTTTTTTCATGTCAGTAACTGAAAGTGATTTAAATGGTTAAATAGCCTGTCCATTAACAAAAAAATTATTTGTAGAAAATACTTGCTATTTAGTGTTACAGGTGTTGAAAACTACTGTATATCAGGTCAGTAGCCAGACCTTACTGTGTCCTTTAATGGTTTTATTTATTTACTTTCTGACAGTAGGCTGTCCCCTCAGTGCAGGGACTCCTGTGGATCATATGATCAATACAGTCCTCTAGCCACATAGAGTAAATACTGGAAGTATCTTTCCTTAACTGAAAGTAAAGTGATTGCCTAGGAACATGGGGAATGTGTTTTGTCTTACTGTAGGTCTGTTTGAAAGCTAAGGAATACTAATTCTCAGCACTGGCTTTTAGTCTTTCCAGTCAGCATTCTCTGGGTTATATGTGTTTTTACTGCCAAGCTCATTGCAGTCTGTGTTTTCTATGGGTATGAAGATGTTTGCTATTTTCCCTAATTTTTAGGTGTAACCTGGTAAAAGTACGTTAGCCATATTGGTAACTCACAGGAGGAATTAAAAGCATTTTAGGTTCCTGGACTGTTTTCCAGACTGAATCAATATTTTAGAGGGCAAAATTGAAATCATAATCTATTTGCACACAATTCTTCCTTAATTAATTGTTCTGGGCAAGCCACTTCATTTGATTCCAATAAATAGAATAGTTGCATACGTTAAATCTTAAATAAAAAAGACAGCTTTTATTTTTGTTGTTTCTTTATATTGAGGGAGAAGATTATTACACTATTTTTTCTGAGGCCAGTGAAATAAATAGAGCAAAACTAGGGCTGTCTGCATGATTAGAAGATCAAGAAGTGGCCTGAAAACTCAGGAGAATGGTTTCAGTGTTCATACTTAAAACATAACAGACCAATACAATAAATCAGTGCTTGTGCAGTCTTCAGACAACTGCTGACTTCAAAAAAAAAACCAGTGTATTCTGCCTAATATAACAAAACTAGAATGCAAGTGATTGGACAGGTAGCTACAGTAAGCTCCACTTCTTCTTCTTGCTCTTATGCAATTTATTGAGGTTTTAAAATCTATTGCATTTCTTTGCTTAATGCAAGAAGGCTTGTGAAAGGCAGTAAAAAAACACCCAAAACTTTCTGCTAGTGTCTGTAAATAGTTGCTAGCATCTTAGACTATAAGTTTGCAATTCGTAAGTTAGCAGTTTCTTTCTCTTCTGAACCTGGGTGCGTTTTCATGATGACTGTTCTCCTCTTGCTGAGCTGAGGCATCTATGTTTAAAGCCAATGAAAAGCTAAGCAATTCCAAATGGTAATTTAAATTGAATGATATGTAGGAGGGAATAGACACCTTTTAAGATAGGCTTGAATTTCTGTAGGTTGAATATAGACTTAACTCAGTAAGATCCTATAAGCATGTCATTATTTCCAAAATACAGAAAAATCTGGGATATGTCAATTCAATATCAGTGTTGGCTTACTGATAATTGAGTGACCCCTTCTGCATCCCTTCACCTTCTTGCACCCTCCCACCCCATCCTGTCTACGGAGAGTGAAATAATACTAAATACTCAGAATCCAGGTGCTCTGGAGAAACCCAGATTCTTCAACCTTCAATAGAATATCAGCAGTAAGGATGCCTGTCTTACTAATTATTTAGACAGATCTTTTTACTATTAGTTATAAACCTTTATTGGTGGAGACAGTACTCCTGCCAGCATTGCAACAGAAATCTGGCTGGCCAGGGAGACTATTGTGGCACTGAGAAAATCTTGTCCTAAGGCCAAAAAAAATGGCTAAACCTAAGAGTGCTCTTTCGTAGGATATGGTTACACCTGCACTTTGTTTTTTGTTTATTTTTTAGAACTGTCAGGAGCTGTTAAGAGCCCTGGCTTTGTATTTTAAGGCTTATATTGATAAATTGTAAGGCATATGTGTGGCAGATACTACGCCAAAAGTTTTAATGGTACCCTGGCTTCTGGTCTTGGCAGATATAAAAACCAACAAGACTCAAAATAAAAATAAAATAAGTAGGTTCTTAAAGGTTCTGGACATGTACTATTAGCAATTGATGCTCATAACAACCTCAAACTTTTTCACGAGCTAGATTGTGATTGCAGGCACAAGATGTGCAAAAGGCAATTTAGTAATGAATAAAGATGATTTCAGTGAAGTGTTTTTAGCTGAACCTCTGAGTTGCAGCTTTTAATGAGAGCTGCAAGTTTTCTTGTCAAGGGACAACTATGAATTTTTTCTTCTGCATGCTATGGCGGAAGTAATGAAAGTGAAAGAACAGGTTGAATTACAGAAACCACTTGGTCTGAAGTTGACTTCAGAATGTTTTTTTTTTTTAAAAAGAAAGCTTTAAAAATTTATGGTGAACTTGATGTATTTATCTTCTCTTCTAGGAATTGGCTATGCCATGTCACTGCTGGGTCCTGCTATTGGCTATGTCTTAGGAGGGCAGCTACTTAATATTTATATTGATATCCAGATCCCAGAAAGGCAAGATACAACTTAGTCTTTTGCTTTCTATTTTCTTTTCCTAATAATTCAGATTAAAATCTTCAGCTTTTCTCCATGTAAGGAGGAAAAAGAGATTTTTTTCTTTGGAAAATACTGCATTTTCCAGAGCTTCTTTAGCTTGGTAACAAGTTGCATTCACAAGGGCTTCTTGCAAGTTGAGTTATGTCCCACAGTGAGTCACTCCATTGTGCGTGAAAGTTTTTCTGTAGAACAAATGCTTAGTTCTAGCTTTTTGAGATATTAAGTATTTTAAAGCTGATTAAGCAAAAATGCTTTGTGTTCATTTATGTTTAGATTGCAACTATTGATTTCTTGTGCAAAGTTTCTTTGAGGTGGGGATGTGAGGGGCAGGATACCCCTACTTACCTCCTGGGGAAGAGCTTGCTAGAAAATCTGCCAGTTGAGTAACAGTCCACTACTCAAAAAATAATGTTATAAATTGTACTGATGTCCAAACCAACAACTTCATTTACACTTATTTCTTGTGTTTTAGGGAATTTGGATCAATGCAATGTCATTCTGAACTTCTGTATTGGCTTTCACATAACTCATTGATTATGAAGGTTCTTTCTAAAAACAGCTTTTTCAGTATCTTAAGAATGTTACAGGAAAATCATGGCTTTTAAATCAGAATGAATTTGACTAATGAGTTGAAAGCTATATTTGGTAGAATGCAATATTGTTATAATAAAGCTGATGAATGTGCTTTAACAAGCAAACAAATTTAATTCATGTAGAAAACAAGAAAATGACAATATTCAAAGTCTTTCTCTTAAATCAGTATTAAAAAAAAAAAAAAAATTCCAGCTCACTGACTTCTGAAATTGCTGATTTAAATTAATGAATGGTAAACCTGCTTTTTCCAAATTACTTTCCCAGTACAAAGATGGATCAAGATGACCCACGTTGGCTTGGAGCATGGTGGATAGCATTTGTTGCATGCTGTTTTGCAATTTGGCTTCTTATAATACCTTTTTCATGCTTTCCGAAACACCTACCAGGTAATTGTTTAACAACAATGGGCTACTTTGGAAGAGAGACTTGTTTATACTTGTGAAATTTAGGCTGCTGGGCTGTGTGACTCCTTTTTGATTCTGTTTCTCAGAAAACTGTATTTGGCTAAAACCTGATAAATACATTGTTTCCAATATGGAGCCTTTAAAACAATGTGAATGGGCTAGAGGGAGGATCTTGTGTATGTAAGGATGTACCGTAGGACTAGAAACAGGTACAGTATGGAAACTGATGGCAAAAGTTTGTAAGATGCTTGCAGTTAATCATCCAGGCCTGTATTTAAAGCTGCTGTGTTACCCACCAAGAATCATAAGGGAATTCCATTGACTTAACTCATGCATTGTTGTCTTTGACTCTGTTGCCTTACTGTTTTGGGTGGAATAATAAAGCATGAATCAAAATATCCCAGAGCAGTCTTCTAAAAAGAATAATTTTAGTACAGTTTCTGTTCAGGCAGGTATTATCTAGGACTCCCTTGGAAGAGCATCTAAAGATCTTACTATGCTTATTTGGAAATAGAAATGATGGAGGAAAAGGAAAAATGAAGTAGGGAACTGTGGAGAATGTAAAGAAACTTAAAAAAAATAAAATACTGAAAGTGCTTCAGGATAGTCTGAAATTCTTAGGATATCCCTGATTTTATCTTCTTACAGCCAAGGCCTTCCAAGGGAACCCCGATGCTTTCAGCTAAATTCTTCTTTCTGCAGCAATACATTATTGATCTTTATAGGGCTGTGTACTGATAAAATATTTAAGAAGGCTTACCATGTCTGAGCTAGCTTTCCCAAGGAAAGGAAATGCTTATTTTGATGCTTTTTCTGATTTTAAGTGTAAGAGCACAGGTATTCAATGTTTTCATTGTCACTAAATTTGCTTATTTGCAGGAACAGCAAAAATACAGGCTGAAAAAATCTCTGAAACCCATAATGATGGCAGTGAGGTGCTTGTTGAGAGAAAGAATATTGGAAAAAGTTTTAAAGACTTTCCCATGGCTCTCCTGGTAAGGAATCTTGAATTTGCTGAAACTGATATGTTCTGAGAAAAGAAATTATTTTTCAGGTAGTACATAGGTGTTTAGAAAGGTAATTGCTTCTTTATTGTCTTGTAATAAGGAAGTGTCCAGTGCTACTGATATTTTAATGCATATTTGTTGATGCTTAAGATTGTTAAAGCAAGAAAAGCATATTAGTCAACTTCTGCATGAGACTAGCTGCATTAAATTATGACTTCTAGTTTAAAATGTGACTTCTAGTTTACATGGTACTACAATGAAATGACTTCCTGAGTGTTATGCTAATTTCCCCCCATAGATACTGTTGAAGAATCCAGTGCTTATGAGCCTAATAATAGCCAGTTCTTCAGAAGCCTTAGTTGCCACTGGCTTTGCCACATTTCTACCAAAGTTTATAGAAAATCAGTTCGGAAAGACATCAAGTTTCTCAGCAACTCTTGGAGGTAATGTGGCTTTTCATTTTTATATTGTGCTGCACACCTTATTAACATTATAGGTGGAAGCTTATATAGGCATCTTGTGTTTTTCTGAGGTATTTGTGAATATGCTTATATGAAATGCAGTTTTCACAGCAGAAGCAGTATTTTTATACTATTCTTGCCTGCCCTGTGAAAACCCTGATACTTAATTCATCAAGGGTGCAAATCTACTTTTTGTCTGAAGGTTCAGAAGTCTTGATACTCATATTCAAAGTAGAATGAGAATTTTGTGTGCTGCTGAAACTGTAATTTATTTCTTTTTTTTATACTTGGTGAAAACCAATTAATTTTACTCATTTTAAAATCAGCTAAAGGAGCCTTAAGCCTTAGTCCCTACTAAAGGAAGCAAGATGAAGTGCAGCTGGAAAGAAAGCAGTGCTTACCACAAGTAAGGGGCTGACTTGGATTTTCCCTTCTTCAAATCCACCATAACATTACAGTGAGAGAGCTTACAATAGAATGAGTAATTAGGATATATTATAAAACTACTGTGTAACTGCTGCTTGTTGGCTTCCTGTTGCTTACTTGTATTATCCGATATGCAGCAATAGTAGGTAGAACAGGGGAAGGCTATGAAAAGCTAAGTGCTAGAGAAACAAATAGAAGAAATCTGATGGAAGAGCTGCAGTCGGTGGGGTCGCATCACTAACTCTGATACGATTACTTCTAAAGAACAGCAGCCAAATCAAGGCAGATAGGCTGACAGATGCTTGCAATATGGCAGACGTAGTATTCCTGGAATACGTCTTGCTAAATTACTTCAGCCATATAGTGTTGCAATATAATAAACATATGCTAGTTGAAGTGCTTTTTCTCCAACAAAAATATGTTTGTGGGGGGCTCTGAATGACTTACTCCCCTGGGTAATACTAGGCAGTGCTATTGCTATTTGGACATCATTGCTTCAAAACAAAGTATCTGCAAGTTTTACACAGAAATAAGTTGGCATACAAGCTCAGTTGTTAAGCAGTAATCAGCAGTGAAGTGGAAAACTGAGTGTTCCTTTTCTGTCTATGGACCTTGTCTGAATTTCTTTTCATTTGAGTTGAAAATATTGATAGTGTCCATCAAATGTACAGCTTTAAGGAAATGCCTATGCTAATGTTGAAAGGTAGCTGTACCTGAACTAATGTTGATCTAGATGGTCTTACATGTTACCAATGACCATGGTAACTCTTTAAACTGCCTTTGTTCAGAGATTCCTGCCCAGTATGTAGTACTCTTAAATAATCTAGTTTTGCTGTGTTGAGCTTGGGTTTTGAGTAACTATAAATTACACTGTCAAGTTGAACTCCTGGAAAGGCTAGAGATAATGTAAGGGTAGAATAAATTACTCATACTGTCAGATTCTGGTAGGATGGTTTGAAAACGACATCACATGGAGTACATCTTAAGATACAGGTAACTGTTGTGATTTTTTTTTTTGTTAACATAAAGTTACTCTAAATTGCTTCATTAATTATATCTTGCTTTTTTGTGTAATTGCTGGTGTCTTGTTTTCCCCTAGGGCTTGTATTAATTCCAGCAGCAGCACTAGGCCAAATCATAAGTGGCATCTTGGTTTCCAAGTGCAAACTGGATTGCAAAAGCATAATCAAGTTCATGATAGGCACTTGTTCAGTGGCCCTACTGTTAAACACAGTGTTTTTATTTGCTAAATGTGGGAATGAACCTTTCGCAGGTGTCTCTGAAACATATAATGGGTAAATATATTTTAATGCACTCTTGGGTTTGGTGTTAATGTTTAAAATAGATAAGCTACATCACAGAATACAAAACCTTTAAAAATGTCATATTTTAGCTTGATGTATGAAACTGAAATGTTTTATGAAACTCTAAAACCTTCTTCTTGGATTCTTTATGTAGTAGATGACTAAGAAAATGTAATGATACGTTGCCTGCAAAATGTTCTGAGCATCCTGGTGGTCCTCAACAACAACAACAAACCCCAGCTTCTGTAATTGTATTGACTACAGCTAATTTTGTATCCTGCAGAAGTAGCATCTCTTTTGTATCTTGTTGTATTAACTAGCTGTTGACAATATGGGCAGTTTGTTCCTGGATGGAGTCTGCCAGATGCAACAATTTCATGAGAGCGTGATGAGGTGCGCTGCAGCTTAAACCGATTGCAAATTTTTCCCTAGAAAACAAAGATGTTATTGTAGCATCAGGTTCTAGGACATCTAGCCTCCATTTATGAAGGAGGCTTTCTTTTTTCCTTGTAAAATAGCTGTTAAGAGGTAGGAGTTTAATGCAAAGAGCATAGCTCAGTGACCTGAGTGGATGAATAAAACGTGGAGAGTAACACTGTTAACTGAAACATAATTCAAAACATTTTCTGCTAATGTGTAGGAAAGAATTCTCTAAGCAATATGTACTTTTCTTTCCCTTAACACAATTCTTATTCCTAATGAGAATGCAATCTATCACTCATTTTTAGATGCTTGTAGTAATCATGATAAAAATTCTAGGATGTATTCCTCCTTTTACTGTGAACAAAGCTTACTTGGAAAACCAGTATGGCAATGGGGCAAAAAAAAAGTCGCAAAAGTGAAAGTAAAAATGAAAAATGAAGCCAGACAAGAAGTAAATACCTGCAAGGATAAACATTCTTTAGAAATTGGATTTTGAGGTCTGCTTTTAAAACTTCAACATTGAATGTATGAGATCAAATAACCACCATGTTGTATAAAATACCCAATCATGCCTTATTAAGGAATTAACTATAAGATTATAATGTTTCAATTCTTGTAGTTTTAAATTGTATGCCTTTCTGTATCATGAGAACTGTTTAAACGCAGGAGGAAGGCAGCTAGCTGTGACAAAACTGTGCTCTCAAGTGTTCTGTTACTCTGTTGTGAATTGACAGAGCCAGAGGCAGCTCCAGGTGTTTGACGGTCTGCTGAAGAGCCAGATGCTGTTTTGCAAAATAACTCTAGTTGGCTGGTAGCTAGGGACTGCTAGCTGCCACTTGAAAAAAATTATAAGTTTGAACAGCATGCTGTGCAACTTGAGTGAATAACTTACCAATAATTTTTTGTTGTTTTCCCCAGATCCCCTATTTTAGAAAAGGGTTAGGTACATTATCTTGTTCAAAGGCAGCATGTGTAACTTATGCTCCAATGCATAAAAAAAGCTTTTGAACCTATATAGGATGAGGAAGAGGATGTTTGCACTTTACTGACATAGTACCATGAACTGCACCATGAAAATGCAGAAGATGGGTTAGGGGGGTGAAATTGGTTTTGTAGTGTCCAAGGCATGTGCAAGTTGGTAATGCTTCTAGGAAAAAAATGATAAACATCTAATCAACAGTTAGGCTTGTATGGTTTCTTCACTTGATACTTATCATGCTTTTTGACTGACCTAAAATTAATGTATAACAAATAGAAGAACATAGAACATCTTACTTACGGAGGCAATTACATGCACAAACACCATAAAACATGAAGGTGCTTCATTTTCCTAGGTTCTTTAAGGGAATCATTGTCATAAACGTAACTGACAAATATTATGAAATTTTCCCAAAAATGCAAAGAGTGGCATGAAAGACTAAACAGATATTTTTCAGGTCTCTCATGTAGGTAAATATGGAAACAGTAAAATAGATAAGGAGACAGATAATAGATTGAAGCAGTGAGGCTTCCAGTTCTCTAACAGTAGAAATTTAATGCCATGATACCTTTAGCATTCGTTTGTATTGCTTTTACCAGAGGGCATACAAAATGAATAAACCAAATTTCATACACTGATGACTGAGGAGGAAAGGGGGGGGGAGGGCGATAATTTTTAAAACCCAAGTTACCACTCATTCTGATTCCATCTTTACAACTTGCTGTATCAATTGACAGTACATCCAAAGGCCACTGTTAATAATTGACACTTAAAACATGGCTCTGCTTCATTGTCTGCAAAAATGCTAGCTCTGAGATTACTGTGGACACTTCAGAACTGTGAAAACTAGGATGTAGGCTTTGGTTGTGGAAAGTCTGTAGTTGCATATTGAGCGAAAGAATCTGTATGTAGCAGTTGAATATTGAAGAGGTTGTGTAGACAATAGTATATGAAGATATCCATATTTCTATATCATGTCCAATGATAATGAACAGCTGCCAAAAGGTACAGCTGAATTGATTTTTTTTGTTGTCCTAAGTTAAATACAGTAAAATTGTATTTAATAGTTTTGTGTAACTTCAGCAGTTATGTAGTTTAATTGTTGCTGAAGACCTCTTCTCTACAGCAGTTTGGAATTAACCAATCCTGAAATAAATCTCTCCACTCAATATCCATTAAAACTAAAGCTTTTTTTTTTATATCTAATTCACTCTCATGTTGGACATGTGACTGGTATCAATAATATACTACCAGTTCTGAAACTGCTTTCCATGAATGAATAAGCAACTAAAATATGTAGTAGTAGCTTAACAAATTTATAAGCTTCTGGAAGAATAGCCAAGAGTCTAACTCCTTATGCTATTGGATAAATGCTTCTGAAAGTATAAATTATGAGAGTGCTCTGTGAGTTTACTTGGAAACTTTTTGTGGAGGTTTTGAAGACATCTTTCATGGCAAGCATTCTCTTTGTATTGAAAAATAGATTGGAGGTTTGGGGGGGGGGGCTTTTGGTAAGTTTAATACCAGAATCACATGAGTACAGGATCACTTTTGAGTTCATATATTAACGAATAAAGTATAATGTTTTTAGTAACTCTGTTTATTACCGAATGAGGCTATAAGAACTAGTGTGATTTACTCCATCTACTAAACACTTCAAAGAATTGCTTTAGCCTAATTCTTTTGCCCAATATTTCCTTTAAAACTTGCTGGAACAGAAATGCAGTGACTATTTCTGTAGCTCTCTTCGTTCCCACAAATCTCTGGGACTACTTGTTTTGCTGTGAAAGAATACCCAACCTATAGAGCTTTTAAAGACCATTTAATGGCCTCATCTCCGGGGCTTCTTTAGAAAAGTGATGTTAGACCAAGAAGTTCCATCTCGTATAGAACCTATGTATGCTTAACTGCATTTGTTCTGTATTTTAAATTTTTTCTGACCATGCATAAGTAAAGGTTCAGTCCCACTTCGTAGGTCAGGGAAGAGGGACGTTATCTGCACATGTAAACAGGACAAATGTTGCCACTTAATTGATTAAATACTTCTAGGCTTGACATGCCTCATAGGCTAACAAGGCACTGTATGAACAAACCTATGATTAGTGAGTTTGCTTATCGTGTACTGTAGTGCTTTAAGTCAGAGCAAACTAACTTTGACTTTTCTGTGTATGCAGAATGAACTAATATAACTCAGTAGGGTTTAACTGTATTACAACCAAATGAAATGTATAGGTAGTTATGATGTCCCCAATATTCCATGTGCAATTTGAAATCTATGTAAGTAATCAGCTTAATTCCTAAATAAACTATTTCTCCTAATAGTATTTTTGAACATCTTGAATTCCCTTGAAGAAACCAACCTTTTAGGTAATGAATCTGGAACTTTCAGTTACAGTGCAATACTTAAACTACTGGCAGCGTCAATATCTTGGTTTCATCTGACTGAATTCTGAACCTGTGAGGCTTCTTTACTTATTAATCCACTACTATTAAAAAATCAAAGGGTTTTTTATTCTCTCCAATTATATCTTAAGAAGGTACCCCCACATCCCAAAATGATTTTTCTCATACTAATAATATAGTGGGACTACTTCAAATGCAAACATACTATGGCCTATACTAGAACTAAATGCCTAAATTGAGAGTAGTATTATAAGTAAGAGTTAAATTTCAACTCTGTTCTTCATTAGTTATTCCCTAAACAGGCACAGAAAGTCTTTAAGGTCCTTTTGGGTGTGATAAAACTTTGTTTGTATGTCATGGCACTCTGCATTTAGCATGTGCAGTCATCTTGGTGCTGGAACAATCTAGGTGTCTGTCTAGTGTTAAATATCGAAACATGTAGGGTTTGCAACAGGTCTTGAATCCAAAACAGGGAAAAAACCTTGGAACATGATCATTAGAGAAAACACCACCAAATACTGCTTTGAATCTTGTTGTTTTTTTCTTTAAACTGTAAATTGAAGAAATTCAAATGTATAAATGTGTGTGAGGGAGGAGATGATCTAAGAAAAGAGCTGGGTTGAGACACAGTATTTAGTGGTCTGTTTTGTGAATGGAAATTGGAAGAGTAATCTATGGAAGAAATAATAGCACAAAAATATCTAGGTATAGAACAAATGGGAGTTACCTCTAGAATTGTAACAACTAGGAGCGTTGTTTATTTTTAAACAATTAAGTGCATAAATCACCAGAATTGAATATTTTGAGATTTATTATCCTATAAATACTGCATTACTTACTTATCTGATGTTTTGAAATTAAGTCAATTAATTTTTACCTTTCAGAACAGGCATGCTATATAACTTAACAGCGCCATGCAATGCTAACTGTGGATGTTTGCGCTCCGTGTACTACCCAGTTTGTGGCAGAGATGAAATCCAGTACTTTTCTCCCTGTTTCGCAGGATGTTCATCACATCTTTTCAACAACATGAAGAAGGTACTTCATGCTACAACGATTGCTGACATGGTCTGTTCTGCTTCCCTGCAAAATGCATTCTTTATAAAAAAAAAAAAAAACAAAACAAAACCCCAAAAAACCCAAAACCAACAACAACAACAAAAAAACAAACCCCATTCTTCCCTTAGTATGACAGGAAATCACAGTATTTCTGAATCTAAGTGGTAATTACTACAAGAAAAATAGGTGTGGATTGGAAACACATGTCTAAATAGCATGGATGTTGGTATATGTCAGAGTTCGATATTCTTTGACCAGGTGCTTTTACATACTCTTGGGGAGGGTGTAATGTTTAATATCAAATTTACTTACTTGATGACAGTTGATGTTACACAGGATTTCTGACTTAGAATGAGAACTGAAAACAACACAGATGTAAGCTATGCTTAGCAAAATACAGCGATTGCAGTACATAGTTCAGTCATAATACTAGTGTGATTCCCACTACTGGTCTCTGTAACATGCTCACTGTCACAATGCTCGGCTTCCCCAGTTGTTGGGAAGGCATATGTGGTTTGAAGCACGCTCAAGCCCATTGCTCTCTTTGAAATCCTTCTGCTAGTTGTCTGGCTTTTTATAGTCTGTGTTGGGCTCAGCCACGCTCACCCCATGCTGGTCTGGCTAACGTAAGGAGAAATTCACACTCTCTTAATGAACTCGGGGAGAAACATTTACACCACAACTTGATTCACTCAACTGACATAGCTGTTGCTCTTCTGCATAGCTTTCTGTGCAACAGCTGTGGTCACTCACAGCGTGCATTGTTCTTTGAGCTTCATGGGCACATTGCCCTTTCCTGCCTCCTCTGAGCTCCCTTCTATTATAGGGTTTTATTGGTCAGTTGTCATCTTCATTTCTGCTAAACTTTCTAATGCTGAAAATACATTAAACATGAATGTACCTTTAAATAGAGTTGACAGTCAGAAAAGTAGAAATCAGCAACTGCCTTGACATTAAACTGCAGTTCTTATCTAGATCTTACAAGCATAACGTAACATTTATTGTATGCATGGTAACCTGCTTCTGTGAGTTTCCAAACCTTGAATGTCAGTTGCAGCTGATGTAGGAATGGTAAGCCATGGAATTGTCTGGTTATTATCAAGCCTTCCAGAACTGAAAGACCTTCTGTGCTTGTCTCTACTAGTACAACAAACTCCTGAGCAGGATTGTGGGAGAAGTGTAGGAAGATCCTAAAGGTAGGGAAGCTGAACCAGGGTCTGCCTCGGGCGACTTTTTATACCACAAAAGAACAATTGTAAATGAGAGGAAGTATTATCTAGAAGAAGGTGTAGGAGACTGACTGCTTCTTGCTGTGAAAACTTCATACCTCATTGATAAATGTGTTTTGTTTTTTTTTTTTCCTTTGAAAACAGACTTGGGTGGATTTAAACTAAGACCATAACACTATTCCATTTGCTCACCTGCTTACAAAAGCAATCCAGCATTGCTTCTGTGAGCAGAGCTCACCTCCCTTCCTGTCAAGTACAGCTCAGTGTAAAAACCAGCCTGTTTATAGCTAAGGCTATCAAGCGAGGTGATCTGGGACTTGCCAACATCTCTGAAAAATCTTGTTTTGGATGCTGTGGCTTGCCCTTTCTTACTTATACACAGTTATTGGTGTGTTATCTTCACTGATTTGTATTAAGATTTCAATGCAAAAGTTGTCACTTCAAGGCTTGCTCTGTTGGTGTCTTTGTGTAATACTACGTACTGCATATGTTTGTGCCTCTAACTCCCAAATCTTTAGTTTTCAGTTTTTTTATGCTTGTCCTAAAAACTTGCTCCACACAAAATGGAGACTATTACTGTATTTTTAGATCACAAAATCAAAAATGACTTTTCCTCTGGTGTGCTGGATCAGGCAAGTTCTGCTGAACCAGTTTTGAAAATTAGGGTTACAGTGTCATATGATCATCAGGAAGTAGACTGTTTCCCATAGTGTAAAGTCAGTGTGATGCAGACCCAATGAACATCTGCTGTATTGGCATCACTCAGTGTCATTCTTAGAGCTGAATTTTGTTTTGTAAATTATTTGTAGATGTACCACAATTGTTCCTGTATTGGGAGACCCAAAAGAGAAGATGATTCAGAAGACTTTCTCTTTGAAGCTGTCCCTGGGAAATGTCCAACACGATGCAAATTTTTACCTTTATTTCTGACCTTCTTCTTTTTCACTGTTGTTTTTACATTTATGGCTGTTACTCCAACAACTGTGGCGATTCTCAGGTACGTTTTTTGGGCTGAGAAATAAGTAGCATTCTTGTGAGAACTGATCTCACTGAAATACTTTAATTTCATTTTGCTTTGGAATGTGAACTTAAATCAATGTGCAAGGGATTTCGTGTTGTAATACTTTGTGTGGTAAGTAGACATATTTGAAGCAGGGGACAGTTGTACCAGTGTTCACTATCTCTGTAATTACATTTGGTTAGTAGACACTGTTTGAATCTATTAAAAAAAAAACAAAACAAAACAAAAACAACCCAAATAACTTTCCTACTTACAGCAAAATCACTCTTTTATGGGAGCACTTACAACTGTTTTAGTCAAAGCAGGAAGGAATAAAGATGCCATGTGCTTGGATGAAGAAAATATTTGACTAGCCTGTGTATTGGTAGCGCCAGGATTTCAAATTGTACCAAGAAACGAACAAAACAGCAGTCAGTCTCATAATACAACCTTTGATTCCTATCTCAGGTCAGAGTTCTGACTCGCAAAATTGTAGTCTGTCCAGAACTGTAGACTACCTTTTGTGTGATACTGCTGTTGTGTTTGTGGCAGTCATTAATATAAAATGTGACAGCGTGAACGTGGCTGTTAACCAGTGGTTTGATGGTCTTTCAAATGCATGAAAGCTAGATACCTTTTTTTTTCCCCTTGATACACGGTCCCTATTCTGAAAGTAGAGCTGTTTCACTTTATGTTGAAATCTGACTTGTACCTCTAGTACTTCTAGAGGGAAAATGTTCAGGATGCATAGGCATACATGCACTATACACATGATGTTTTGGGAGGGTGTGATTAGATGCTCTTTTTCCAACCTTCTAGGCATGGTGTTGGGGAGAGGAATGATATACTGCAGTGGTGCTTTGTAGTAGCCTTCTGTTCAGAGTTGGTGTAAATCTGGAATTAACAGCTTGTCATATTACTCTGGGGGCAGAATAATGTGAAGTGTTGCATTATCTTCAAAACTGAGCTGACATAGTTTTATTTAGATAATTCTAAGCAATAATGCTTGGAATCTTGGATGCTTGTACACTTCAACTGAAAGAGTGAATTAGTTTTTATGGAAGACTGTAGAGCCATTTAAATGTGCAAAACCTAACCTAAATAGCTGAATGTGAGCTAAGTTACTACAGTATATTCTGAGATCTTTTCAGTGGGCCTATTTTGTGCAACTTCAAGTGTAAACTCATGTGTTCATGACAGTGCTCTAGTGCTAGAAATAATTACCCACAGTATGCAAAACTCATTCTCCTTCCTCTACTTACCTTTATGGGTAAGGAGATCCTAACAGTGACTGTTGATAACTGCTCATCTTCGATATTTTTACATGGGTAATCCTCATACATACTCCAGAATGAAGGAATAATAACTCCAGAGTATTTAGATACTGTCTAAAAGTTTACTGTCAAGAATTTATTAAATAAAACAGAGATGAAGCTAAATTGTATAAATTAAGATTATATTTGATCTTCATGGTAGTATCTTTAAGACACTGTCAGGATAAAATGTTTGTTGGTGGAGAAATATCTGAAAGAAATGGGTAGGAGGTAAGGAGGTAAATTCTGCTAGTTATTAAATCAGTATATTGATTTGTATAGTGTAGGGCAGAACTGATTCATTGTAAGGTCAGGTGACTATATGTAAAAGTTATGGGAAATACAAAACCTTGTGCTATGCTGAAGCGTATTCATGTATTGCTTCTTTAGAAACAGTAGTTCAAGATTGCATCCTAGCACTGTCCTTAAATCCTTGGTGGTTCTGTGGAAAAAATGTTCAATAGTACCTCAGGATGCTACTTTTTAGCTAGCTTTTTACTTATGCTGTTTTGTTAAACTCGCTCAATCTAAAATTCCTTGATGAGCTATTGGAGTTGCCTCTATCATTTGTCGAAGTATCTCTTGAGGTTGTTTGCTTACTTGTTCTGCACACTGGATTTCTAAAACACTCTGCAATTAACAGGTTAAAACAGTATATTAAGACAAAGCATATTCGATGAGGGACAAAGCAGAGAAATAGAGTGGTTAAAACTTGTTTACCAGGTCTTAAACTGCAATTCTTGTTTGCAGGTGTGTGCCAGATAAACAGCGCTCATTTGCTCTTGGAGTACAGTCAGTGTTTCTGCGACTACTGGGTATGACTTTCTTGTTGAAATGCTTGCATCTGAGTGATACACACTTGATGTTTTTCTAGACTTAAAAAATAATGTATTAAGAACCTTTCAGAGGAGCCTGAAACAGCCTGTCATTGGCTTATAGAATACATTTGTTTTAAGGCAGATGCCATCTGGATTCAAATTCCTCTTTAAATAGTGCATGTGTACTCATTTTAGCCATTCTTGTTCTTATCACCACAAAGAAAATACAGGTAACTGACATCCTTTCAGCAAAAGGCACCTGCTGCCACTTCCCCCAGAAGGAGGCCTATTCTGAAAGTTAAGAAAAAGTGATGTGATAGAAAACAGCTTCATGTAGTTAATATCGGAAGATCCAGAAGATATCTGTGGCAGAGTCTTAAATCTTGACTTTGCTGTGGAGCTTAGGATAGAAGAGCTCTTCTTCAGCCGCAGTCAGTACAGGCAGTGGAAAGGCAGTAACTAACAGCGTTACTACCAACAAGACACTTACGCTGTAGACTCGAGGGGTCCTGAACAGAAAACCTGCAGTGAGGACATAGCTGATTGTTAGCTTAAGGACAGTTTAGGTGTTGAGTAGGTTAAGTAGACATGCAATGATGTACCTGGAGTGTTTATTATAAAATTGTCTATACCTGAATGCAAAACACTTGTGCTTTATGAAGCACTGTTGTAACAAATATCACACAAATTCAATAAATTCTACACAGAAATAATGAAACACTACTCATTTCATGTGAATTTTTTCCTTTAAGCTTTGCTGCATTTGAGGGCTGGAATAAATGTGTAGTTGAACTTATTAACATAATATTTTAGTTCTCTGTATTTGGAACAGGTTAGTGTATATGATCTGAGAAAACAGACTTGTTTTCGTTCAGTTGAACTCCTGCTTCCTTGATTCCTTTTCCCATGAAAACTGAGGAACATATGAGAAGCTCAAGTCTTTGAACAAACTTTTTGCTTGATAAAGTGAGAGCAGTATAAAGAACTAACTGACACTCTATGCATCTTGCCTGTTAATTGAGAGCAATGGAAGAGGCACACTTGCTATGTAATATGATTTTGATTAAAATGTTATGTTTAGTGTGTGGCTCTCCCATTTTATCTTCCCCACCAGCCTGGCATTTGACTGTATGCATTAAGGCCGGGTAAGACTATTCCAAGTAACTCAAATGTTCTAACACGTTACTGTGATTTTTAGGTACTATTCCTGGACCAATTTTGTTTGGTGTTGCTATAGACAACAGTTGCTCTCTGTGGGATATCGATGAATGTAATGCTAAAGGAGCCTGTTGGGTGTATGACAATGAAAGAATGGCTTATCTGCTGATGGGGATAAGTAAGTGACTTCATATTAAGTACGCGTACAAAGTAATAGATGTACAGACTTTGACTGCTCGATGGGAATTACTTTAAAATAGAACCTTAAACCCTTATCTTTTAGCAGCAGTAATTTTTTAAAAAATATTTTTTTTTCATAGATAATGACAAGCAAAATATCATGGAAGGAGCAAGAACACATTAAGTGGCTCTTAAAAATTACCTACAAGACTTTTTTTTTTTTACTAATAATACAAAATATTTTTACTCTTCAGTCTTCATTGTCACACTTTATTTACTGAATTTTAAGAGATTGGTGCACACTTCATTCTTACCTGGCTTGGTCTGCTGGCAGCTTAATATCTGAAGAGCTTTCTTCCTCTTGTCGTATTTCAGTTCTTTTCCCTAAATTAATACCAAGATCTTGAAAATATCTCTGAATACTAGTCAGAATTCTTCCCAACTCGTTTAACAACCTGTTCCCTCCAAGTATGTGACAGATATATGTCTGGGGGAAGAAAGGCAGGCTAAGATTGCATCTGTGGTAACTGCTGTTGTCCTGTCTTCTAGCAGCTGTGATACTTACAGTGCATAAAATGAATTGCTAACATCTAATCTTGAAATTGAAAAAGCAGGAGTCACAACTTCAGGTTTCAGTATCTCAGGCATATTTGTGATAAAATACAATCCCTCCTCTTCCCTGACTCCTTGCACGCCCAAATTGCATTATGTACCAGTAAACGAAACAACCTCTTAAGGCAGCGGAGAATACTTAACAGGCTTGTATTTGGGGAGTTTTAGTTTATGGCAAAGAGAATATTGATGCAATGAAGAACAGTACTGAAGCAAGAAATAAGGAAGACACGCACTGCAGGCTAGAATGGGGTGAAGAAAGACAGAACTGAAGTAATGGCAATAGCTGCTGCAAGCAAGAACCAGCAGGCAGGTGAAGGGTCTGAAGTTGGTAAGACTGCCTTTACCTGCCCTTTGTGGTTCATGCAAAACACATTGAAATTCACAGCATCTCTTTTTAAATCAGTGTAATGCACCATGTGAAACTGTAAATGACTGAAATGCTCTTAACTACTATTGAAGGTGACTGTAATAAGGACTATTCTGTTCTTCGCATTTAGGTGCTGCTTGCAAAATCATCACGATCATCTTTGTGGTCATGGCAGTATATTTGTATAAGCCTCCACCAGCAAGTGCAGCCCTGTCGCAAAAGGACTCAGAAATGGTATCTTCTGTATGCACGTAAATCATGAGCAAATTGGGGGCTTTTGAAAGAGCTAATAAGAATAAGCATTGTTACAACTCTTGTACCAAAGTTCTTGTACACCATTACCTAAATATAAAAGATGATATTAAATTCTTGGACAACTTAGAGTATTTGTGAATGTGTGTAGTGTTCTGTAACTTTCTAAACATACTTTTTGGTAATACATTGTGTATATCCAAAAAGTGACACTTGAGTTTGCAGTCTAGTTTTAAATGTCTAATTTATAAGTGAAACAAGATGGGACACTGATCAAAAAACAAGAAACCCAGGAAAAATGAACTGAACTGAGCTGACTGTGAGCCTCTTTTCCCTTGCTTAAAGTAATACTGAAGCGAGACTGCAGTGGGAGAAAACAAGTAGCTTGGTATATTAAAGGGAACTGTGGAGGTTTTAAAACGGATTTATTTTAATGTGCACATAATCTGGGCTACTGCCTTATTTGGGGATTTTGAGTGTAGATACACTTGGGAATGTGCAAGTATGAACATGTTTTAAAAATATTTTTATATGTTATCTTTAATGGCGTAAGTTCACTTTCACTATTTGTAGAAAAATGTAAATAGTTATTACAGGATAGCTGGGTTTGTAACAACAAAATATTTGTTAAATTAAGTGCTGAGTTTCTATCTGGAATTTATATAGAAAGTGGCTGTCCAGCTGCTTGCTTTGAGCATTGTTAACATTTTTTCTATAAAAATGGAAAATAAAACCTATTTTCTTACTACTTCTGTGTATACTGTGTCATTTTGAAGTGACTGAGTACTAGGCTTCTCAATTCCAAGAAACACAGTGCTGAAAGCTTGCGAAGAATATGTATGCAAGCTTCAAAAGTAGAAAAATATAGCTTTAGACTTAAACACTGCATGCTCTTAAAGCTGTGTTTATATAGCACAATACAAATTAGCCACTCTTACCAGATATTAAACTATATTTGCCCGTTACTGAAGTATTTTTCAGTATTGACTGGAAATTTTTAATGAGCAGGATATCCTCTGCACTTACTTGAATTAATGTAAACTTCCTTTCTGTTGCATTGTCTATGCATGTCACTCTTATGTAGCCACGTGTGCCCTTTTCGTCTGGTTACATGGACTCTACACATTCACTCTACCAAGATTGTTTTAAACAAGTGCTATGGCAAAGGATTATGGCGTATGGGTCATGTCTCATCTAATTCTTTAAATGCGGCTGTTGAACTAGGTAGAGGTTAAGTATACAACTCAAGAAGAGGATCTTCTATAACTATTTAGAAAGAACTATTCAGGAAATGAAGCAAAATAGACTATACCTCCTGAAAGCCACAAGACTTCATGGCTTTTCAGGCAGAGAAGGAAAGGGGCGGAATACAACAACTGAATTAATGCTTGCATTATTTATCTGAATGTCTCCTGATAACATAATTTCCTGATGAATGATCTCGGAGCAAGATGGGTAACTGCCCTTGAAAGAACTAAATACTGATCTTCCATAAAGTTTGGGAATATGGCCTAAAACTCTGAATTCAGTTTCCAGCTCTAACATGGAGTGTGTTATATCAAATCACTTAATCATAGTAAAGACATGGGCTATGGTAGCTAAACTGGTAAACTTGCTTCTCTTGTTCTGTCTCAGGCTGTGAGATCATAGCTTACAGTTTCTGCTGCATAACGTGATTGCACGGATTACAAAACTTGTGGGGCAGAGCAACAGGAGCTTCCTCTTCTGAGGAAGTTATCAGCACTTAGTTGCATTGGAGTGGGTATTTGGGTGGAGAAGGAAGGAAGTATTGCCATGGTGTAAAATTACGGTTAATGCTAAAGGCTGTTGCAATTCATAATCTAGCCTGTGACTTGTTAAAGATTACCCTGGTTAGTTTAGGAGGAGCAGCACAATGATTAGAAGAGAGGCTAAATATTTAGAACTGAGTAACTTTACCTTGTGTCATAGCAATGTTACATTGCTATGTATTTTGTCAAAGGTTTTTTGACACAAAGATACTGTGTCAAAGGTTTTACTGAGTAAAGGTAAACATCAGCGACAAGCTGAACAAGTGTGTGTTAGGTATTTGGACAGAGGGTGAATTAAAAACTGACCAAATGAATGGGCCCAGAGGGTCAAAGCACAAAGTCCAGTTTGAGTCCAATTACTAGTGCTGTACTCCATAGATCAATACTGGGGCCAATCCAATTCAGCCTCTTCGTTAATGACCTGAATGATGGGATAGGTCGTGCTCTGGAGGAGTGGCTGATAGAAGAGATGGTTTTGCTGCCACCCAGAGGGACCTTGACAAGATGGAGAAATGGGCAAATGGGAACTTCATGAAGTGCAAAGACCTGCAGCCAGGGACAAATAACCCCATGCACCAGTAAAATGCAGGGGGACACCCAGCTGGAAAGCAGCTTTTCAGAGAAGGTCCTTGGTTTCATGGTGGGCAAGCTGACCAGAAGGCAGCAGTAAGCCCTGTCTGCAAAAAAGGCCAATAGCATCCTGGGCTGCATTAGGCAAAGCAGTGCTAGCAGGTTTAGGGAGGTGATCCTTCCCCGCTTCTCAGCCCTGGTGAGAACACGTCTGGAGTGCTGGGTTCAGGTCTGGGCTCTCCAGAACAAGAGTGAGACGGCTTTACTGCAGGGGGTGTGGTGCAGGGCTACAAAGGTGATAAAGAGGCTGGAGTATCTTTCACACTGAGAGAGCTGGGGAAGCTTTTTCAGACAGGGGAAGAGAAGGCTCAGGAGGATCTGAGCCTTGAAGAGGGGGAAGCCAGACTGTTCTTATTAATGTCCAACAGTCTGAACAAGAGGCAGCGGGCATGAACTGAAACACATGAAGTTCCGTCTGAACACAAGAGTTATTTTTTTTAACTATGAAAGTGATCAAGCGTTGGAACAGGTCGTCTGAGGAGTTGTGGAATCACCATTCTTGGAGGTGTTTAAAACCTGACATGATCCTGAATAATCTATTCTGGCTGACCTTCTTTGAGCAGGAGTGTTGGACTAAGATGATCTCAAGTGGTCCCTTCCAACATAAAAGGTTCTGTGTTTCTGTGAGATGCTCCTCAGTGTGGCCTTTGTCCCATGCACCATGTGATGTGTAACTTCTATAAGGATGCTTGCAAGGGAAGACCTTTCTGTTCTTGTGCAGTGTCCTTTGGCTTCTTTTTTGGGGTTTTGTTTTTTGATTTTTTTTTTTTTTGTTTTTAATATCAGCTTGTATCTCACATTAAAAAACATTTAGCAACTAATACTGTGTGCGTGTCTTACTGGGTGGTAACATGAGAATGCTAACAGTGACAAAACATTTCAAACAGCAGTTGACAGTCTTCTGTGATTTGTACATGCTCTGTGAACTACTGTTTAGAGTGCTTGGACTGCTAAATTCATGAACTCATGTCTTTGAGGTTGTATTAGTTACCACAGATTTGAGGTTTAAGAAGAGTCTCAAGTATTGTCCAAAATAAAGATCGTTTAAAACTTTTTGAAAGTTGAATCTTCTAAGTAGGATGGTTATTTTTAGAAAAAAAATCCTAGTACAAACGAGTCTGCCGAACTAAACATTGTAGTTGAGTATAGGTTTTCATTAATTTATGTGCCAGAAGTAAACTTCTAAACCTAAGTATATTGCCCTGCATGGCTAGCACAAATCAAGTCTCCAAAACTTTACTGGAGCCTCTGATTGCTAAATCTGTAGGATTCCAGCAGTCTTACACGGGAGTGACGGTTATTAGCTGTTACAGTTGAGACTAAACTTCTCATCTAAACTTTCTTTGTTGTTCTGTGTTCTTTTATCTCAAAATCAAGACTGCATTCCTCTCTGTTCTGCAGAGGAAGGATGATGAAAAGGTAATCTGAAGCTATGTTTGGAGAATGGAAGCTGGAGCCCCTGTTAAAATAAGTGTCGTGGTTTTGGCTGGATTGGCCACTCAGAACGACAGATGCCCCCCCTACCTCCAAAGAGAGGAGAGGAAGAGATAAGGAGATTTAAGAGTTTAGAAAAAGAACTAAATTACTTTAATGAAAATATTATAAATAAGGAAATAAGAAATAATAATACAAT
>VXBH01002344.1:21552-36916 GCA_013400035.1 Rynchops niger | reverse complement strand
CAGGGCTCAGTTTTGGGGCCTGAAAACTGTCCAGCAGAAAAGGGCCTTGGGGTGCTGGTGGATGGCCAGCTTAACATGAGCCAGTAGTGTGCCCAGGTGGCCAAGAAGGCCAACAGCATTCTGGCTTGTATCAGGAATAGTGTGGCCAGCAGGAGCAGGGAAGTGATGGTGCCTCTGTACTCGGCACTGGTGAGGCCTCACCTCGAGTCCTGTGTTCAGTTCTGGGCCCCTCTGTACAAGAGGGACATTGAAGTGCTGGAGCGTGTCCAGAGGAGAGCTACCAGGCTGGTGAGGGGTCTGGAGACCAGGTCATCTGAGGAGAGGCTGAGGGAGCTGGGCATGTTTAGCTTGGAGAAGAGGAGGCTGAGGGGAGACCTCATTGCCCTCTGCAACTGCCTGAAAGGAAGTCNCAACTGCCTGAAAGGAAGTCGGAGAGAGGTGAGTGTTGGCCTCTTCTCCCAAGTGAATAATGACAAGACCAGAGGAAATGGTCTGAAGTTGCGGCAGGGGAGGGTTAGATTAGATATTAGGGAGAATTACTTTACTGAAAGAGTGGTCAGGCACTGGAGCAGCCTGCCCAGGGATTTGGTTGAGTCACCATCCCTAGAGGTATTTAAGAAACGTCTATTTGTGGCACTTCAGGGCATGCTCTAGTGACAGAGATTGTAGGTTGTTTGTGGTGGGGTTCTGGGTTTTTGTGTGTGTGTGTGTGTGGTTGGAGTCGATGATCTCAAAGGTCCTTTCCAACCATGAAGATTCTATGATTCTAAATGGAACCAAATAGAAGTCCTTTCGATGTGTAGAGAGAGGATGGAGGGGGAGGAGCTAAGGGGAAAATTGCATAACAGCTACAGGAAGAAGTATTTAAACTTGTATGTGACAACAAAAATGATGAACCATGGTGGTGGTGGTGGATGGATAGAAACTGGAAATACATACAAATTCCTCTATAGTGAATCTGAATAGGTTCAGGGCGAAATAAGGGATACACAAAATGCCTGATGAAAGAGATACACAAGAATTGTGTTGGGGCAAGCAAAGATAAATATGAAATGTTCCTAACAAGACCTCTTGATATGGAGAACAAAATGAAAGGAGGAAGGAAATAAGCATCCATATCTCCTTCTTTGTGGAAATGGGCTGGAGTTTTCAGGGATTCTTTAAAACAGAAAGGGATGGGGGCACTTGTGAAAAGGACTGGGTTGAAGTGTAAAGTGTATAAATGCAAGATCCATGGTTGCATGAAATGGCTCAGCCTTTTAAATAATAATATACCATAGTATACATTAATCTTAGGGTATTCTGCTTCTCTCTTTTCATGACATAAAGTCACACTGATGTTCAGCCTCCTAGAAATGTCAGAGTCCTAAGAAAAAAACAAACGTCACCAAAACCCCAACCAACCAAAGAGTAAACAAAAACAAAAAAAAAAGAACAACAACAACAAAAAAAGAACATGAACTTACTTAGAAATCTATAAAATACATAAATATAAACTGAGTTAAGATTAAAATGCAATGCAATTCCAAATTAATCATGCATTTGGAAGGAAAATAAAAGGGAGCAAATGAAATAACTAAATACAAAAGTAATAATAATTTAATAAGTAAATAAAGCAAAGGCTAAGAAAGCTAAGGGTACCAAAGAAATGAGCTAATAAAATTATGTTCTGTTCTATGGAAGTTTTTTATTTACTTATCAAGAAATGGAAATCAAAAAGGTCTTTGTGATCAAATGTTTTAATAGCAGATAAGCAGTAAATCTCCGCTACTACAGTTTCACTGTTCTTAAAATCTGAAAAGTATTGCCAGCAAAAGTATTAAACTGTCAAGTAGTTTTATTTACAACTGCTCCCTAGTTATACAAGGATTAGGACAAATCTTCTTAAAGTACACCTTTTTTTGCTGTTTTCCTGTTCCTTCTGATGATTTGATGGAGGAAGATGAACACAACCATATCATGGTCAGCTGCAGGAGGCAATTATAACTCAGATTTAAGGCCTTGTTACTTTGCCGTCTCCTTGCTCTATCAGCAGCGAATTAACCCCATCCTACAGTAGAATTCAATGTCATTGCTGCTCACGACCAGCTCTGGAATGGTCTGACTCTCTGCCTCCATTAGTTTACTAAGATAATGAGATCAAAAGTGGATGCAACACTGACAGCTATGAAAAAAACGGCTGGGCAGCTGTGTTTTTTGTGTAAATAGACTAAGCTATTTACAGGTGGTCATGCCCGGAATGCTACACTATATAATTGAAACTGGGAAGGGTGTTCTTTAGAGTTTTTTCAAAATGCCAAGTAAAATGTGAGAATCACGTATGTTCCTCTAGTTATTCAAATTAATGAAAATACATAAAATTATTTTTTAATAAATATTGTCTTCTGTGAATATTATTTTAAACAACTATACTATTTATTTAATCATACTACACTACTCTGTTAGGTCTCTTTATTTATTTTCCTCACATAGTCATGGCAGAACAATATGTTTTTCTCTCTTCATTTCTTCGCAGCTTTGTTAATTTAAGGCTTTCATCGGTTAATGCCCAAATAATGAATTTCTGGAGATTTCTACCCTTCTGTAACTGACATCAGAAGACTTTTTATTGTCTTCTCAGAAAACAAATCAAACATTCAGTTTGAGCATCAGTTCTGAAATAGGATGCACTTTCTGTGTCTGGAGGTTGGAGCTGTAACTTAGATTCAATTTGACAAATGTGTCAGAAAACATTTTAATATCATATAGAGCATACTGTTAAGAACTAATGCCAACTGTTATTCAGCAAGTCAGGACTATCCTTGATCACAGGCTTTTGGCTTAAGAGGGGAGTAAACATTTAACATTTAATCTCAGACAATGGCACACTTCTTTCCAGAAAAAAAAAAAAAAAAAAGAAAAAAAAAAAAAAAAAACAAAAAAACAAAAAAACAAACAAACAAACAACCAAACATACTACAAAACATTAAAGTAGATATGATTTTATTGTTGAAAAAAAAAGCATTAAAAAACCATGTCTATCTATCTTATTTATTTATAATAGGGATAATATCACAAATTAACGAAGGACCAGTCCCTCAAAGAGACACATAAGGAAAAAAAGCGTAAAGATGGCAAGAATATGAAATCTGAAAGAGGATGAAGAACTTATTTAAAGATTTCCTCCATTTTCTATTTGCCTGATGTAACTCCATTTCTGGATTCAAAACAATGGGACCTGACATCAGACAATCAGTCCCAAAGGAAGACAGCATAGCAGAGCGTGACACTTAAAAATAGATCATATAACAAGAAAAACAGCATGCAAGCACAAATATCAATCCTTCCAGAGTACTGGTATGTATGCTATTTTTGTGATTTTTTTCCCCACTGGCTAAAACACGTGAATGCAACAAAACATTATTGTTGCTTAAAAGGAAACATTTCATTTTGTATTTTTTTTTAAGCAAAGATATTACATGTTCCTGTCAGTCCAGTACCTGTAATGTGGAGGTCCTGAAAAACATTGTAGGCCATACTGGAGTTTACCTTCTCATAACGGTGTACATAAAGCCAGAAGCTTCAGTGGCTTCACGGCAGTGCAGACCTTGTCACACTGATTTAACTGGCTGAGAAGGCACACAAATTCTTGGAAATTTTTGTAACCCACTCTATGGTTTCTGCAGCAAGCATTAGTTGTATTAATGTCTGTTAAAGTGGTGGCAGAGCAAATGTAACCTAATGGTATTCTCATATCTAAAGAGAATTTAGGTCTAAAAACATAATTGTTTTTCCTGAAAAGACATAGCTGGGTCAGTTATGCAGTCTGTGTTTTAAAAAGTTAGCCTACCTCTCCACGTTTTCTGTAAAGTATGTGAGAAATTACTCTCCACATTTTTCAAATTATGAAACTTAGATAAAAAATTATCATGATTTAACAGTAAATTTAAGCAATCTGTTTTTCTTTTTGATTGCATTTTAGAGTGGAAGTGAAGGCTTGTTTACAAGTATTATACACTAAATAGCCAATCAGTCTATATATAACCTTCATGATTAAAGGTCATAAAAGTATTTAAATAGAGAGATGATAAATATGCTAACATAGATAGAAAAATAACTAAAAGTGCAGTAAAATATGGTTTTGTCATAGCTGTTTGTCACATTTAAAACTGCCCGTCTGACACAATGTATTTTTTATATTACTTGGAATGCAGGTTTATCCAGGGACACCTGTTCTGGTGCTCCATGGTTTGCTTGACACTTGTCAGTTCAGAGCTGCAAAATAGCAGCCAAAGGACTGCAGAGAGGATGCCCACAGCCCTGAGGAGGACCTCTCTGCAGACACAGATTGCATCCATCCCCCATGCAGCCAGTACAAGCTCACCTGGACAGACAATGAACTGATAAACACATAAATACATAATGTCTGACCTATAAATTAAACCATGAGCCCTAACTGAAAGGCCATTTGCCATAAAATTAGAATTTTGTGCTGATTACATGTTTTTTTTCCAAGTCAAAGTGGGGAAAAAAGTGGCACAAAGCCAAAGGTTTGAAAGAGGGAGGACTGGAGCAGTGGAGACAGTCAGCATCAACTAGCATTCAGTATCTCAACAGCTCTTCCTCTTGGGAATTTTTCTTTTTTTTTAATGACCATCAAAATGAAGCGTCTTTATACAAAAAGCACTGACTTGGAACTCAGGATTTCAGATCCAAGTTGTGTCTCTGACACAGGCTGTTCGGATGCAGCTGACTAGGACGTTTGCCACAGGTTTTTTATGTGTTTGATGTGGTTTCATTTGTTAGTTTGCTTGCTTGTCTAGGGAGGTTGTTTTTTTACTAAAAATAAAAATGTAATTTTCATGGAAACTTACTTCTTTGAAAAAACTTATAAAGACTAAATTTCAGGATTCTGGAATTGATTGGTGTGATTTCTCAAGGTTACTTGGAGAACTTGTCATTTTCAAAGTAAGCGGTCACAGGACAGTGCTAGGGGTACACCAAAGTTTGAAAGTCCACAGCTACAGGGAGCTCCCATAGACAGCATATGGAGGAGGCAAGGTGAGGTGATAGCAGTCTTCCAGAGCAGGGTGAAAGAAGCCCCAGGCACATGGCTGGGGTTCAGATGCCACAGGCACACAAAGCCCTCCACAGGCTCACTAGGACACATGGACAGGAGGTGTCATTTTGAAGCAGAAATCTACAGAACCCCACAGTGGTCAATTCTGAAAGTTTGAAGCTACCTGGTTGCTTTCCTGGGGCGTTATCTGCCTAGACCCAAGGGTCCCAGCCCATCACTGACTCTCAGAGGTGCTTGATCCTGGCTTCCTGCTGACAATCCACTCTTATTTCAGAGTGAAAATTTGGGTATGTAAACAAAGGAAGGAAGGAAGGAAGGAAGGAAGGAAGGAAGGAAGGAAGGAAGGAAGGAAAACATATTTCCGGTAAAAAATGAAAAGCAATTCTCACAATTTTAGAATTTCCTGAGAGATCTGAAAACACATTTTCCCTGGGACATCACCAAGTGACTATTTCATTTATGAAAAATGCTTTCTCATGATAATGATTTCATTCTCTCCTTCTTGGCCTGTCTACCTGTTCTGATTATTAATGGCTTGATACAAGTATGAATACGTCCTGCAAGTACAGTTCCTACCTCCTAGAGAGCTATTTCCCCTAGGGAACTTTAAAATTATATCCTTTTATGTAAGGAGAGTTGGTGTATCTAATAAGAAACTTTGGTAAACTTGATTATGTATTTTTCTTAAAATGAAGGGGTTTAAGTCTTCGTGAGTATATATTCCTTGCTATGAAGATTTTCTTTTCACAGTTCACTGAGGTACTAAACAACTGTAGCAGATTTAAATATAGTCCTCTTCTAAAAGGTAATATTCAGGCAAAAAAAAATAAAGTTAATCTTTTGATTAATGAAAGAAATAAAGTAATTTTTTTTAGGTCATGTAATCTCTGCTGAGAATTTAATACGCATACACGAATTCTCCCATTCAGAAAAACATAAAAATGCAACAAATAGTGAATCTACTGCTATGTTCAAATAAATTTTCATTAGGAAAGATGAGGGTAACCAGAAGCTGAGTTCCAAAATGAAGTGATTTACCTTGAATATCCTTCAGAAGCACTCCTACAGGAGCTAAGAATTTAATAAGAAGTTATTAGATTAAGCTTTCTTTGAAAACAGCTACTGAATTACACGGGACTCTGATTGTAATCATCTGTTAAAAAGACATGTCAAGGGAATCAGCTGTCTTCAGGAAATGTAGGACCAGGCGCAGAGCTGTTTTATATGAAAGAGGCAGATTATATGCAGAGGAGAAGTATTTTTTTGTGAAGAAAGGAATAAGATGTCATTTTTGACTTTTGTAAAACTGGTTACAGTATCTTCGGTATATATATAGTTGTGGTTTTTCTTTGCTTAGACCTACACTTTTCAGAGGAATTTTCTACTGTAAATATGTGTCTATTTTTGATGAAGTTTATTATGATGCTATTGAAAATAAGGAAAACATACATGACCAATACAATGTACCTGGTCTTCTCCTGGAGGTGACTTTTTAAAAAAGAGAAGCAAAAGAAAAGGAGGAGGATTCAAAAACTTTCTTATCTCAGAGTTATTTAGGTACTGAAATTGATTTACTGGGGATTTTATGGACTTTCCATTAATAAAAAACACTTGTTTCAAATGTTTAATTGCAATTCTTAAGGGTAGCCTATCAGTGCTGTTTCCTATGGTTATAGGACAATTGCCTTGAGAATATGGATTTTGTCAATAAGATATGCTTAAATGCATTTCAGAAAGAGATATATCTAAAATTATCCTTAACCAGTGATGAATACAGTCTATGTTCTATCAATCAGAAATATTACCTTGTCTGGCTACACTTCACAGCTAATTGCCCAGCTTCCCTTATTATTAAGATAAAATCTTCATAAAGAGTTGATTTAAGGCTGTGAACTAGCTGAAGAGTGTTGGTATCCTGAGAATTCATTCAGGAAAACTTCTGGAATCAGTCTTCCTTCTAGAGCTATTTCTAATTTTCCTCACTATTGAGTCTTTCAATAACCTGTTTAATTTATTTCATCTCATGATCTTCTGTCTTAGATCGTAAAACAGTATCATGAGTCATAGCCACTGGCAGAATAATGTCCATCATCAAGTTCACTAACCACTAAATATGTTCTCTAGAATACATCAAAGCTCTTGAATTTAAATAGTGCTAAATTATGGTTTATTTTGATACTGTCCTGCAGACACAAACTGACTTGTTTACTAGTAAGATGATATTTACTCACTTGGTGATCTAAGAAACTGAAAAAATAGCCTAAGTATACATTGCCTTTGAGCACAATTAATTTTAGCACTTGTATTGCCAGAAGTTCTACTTGTGAAGTGACAAGGCAGGCCAGTGTGGACAATTGGGAGAATCCATTGGTTTAAGGTCTATTTTGCAATATTAGCAAGTAAAGCTATTATCATTTCATGAATACAAACCAGTTTAGGAATACATTGAATTGAGTCAGTGCAAAATATGTATCTTTTAAAGCAAGGACAGGTTTTTATTAATGTTTTTATTTTTTCAAATACAAAGTTATACTTTCTACAATTTTTAAGTGATAATAAACAAAGAAATTTGGAGAGGATATGGACAGTTTTAATACATATACACTTTCTTTTTTTTTTTTTAAATATCTTAGACATTGTGAGAGAGTTATGTTCTGAGAATGAGTTTAAAATAATTCTGAGTACAGCAAATAACATGTTAGCAAATAACATGTTATTTATGTTATATTTATGTTAGCAAATAATTCTGAGTACAGCAAATAACACGTTAGCCATCGATCATAACACGTGAAAAGAAGGTTTAACTGCATTTGTATTACTCAAGTTCACTGACACCTATACAGATATGTGACACAATCTTTTTTAAACACATTAACTGCACATTTAGAATATTTGTACATGATTAGTAGTTATCAGCAGCTTATTAATGATCTTTTCCTTGGGTGGTTAACCAATAGGTTTTACTTCACAAATGCCAGGTCTATTAGTGGAATACCAACAAGGTGTAGAGTTATTTATCATTTTAACCTGAGATCTTCTGTCACATTTTGCCAGATTCTGGGCTGATGCAATGTAGGTGCTTCACCAAGTTAGAAAGATGGAACTCAAAGAGCTACAGACCCTTATAAATCCATAGTATGGGAAAGCTCTGACAAGGTGACAGACTGGCAGACAAAAATAATATTTTACAGAAGTATCCCAAAAACTGTTAGTGAAGAATTGTACCTATTTTCGGATACGTTTTCTTAGACATGTGTTTCAAATACTACTTTCCATCAAATGTGTGATTTGATCATTGTTCTACACTTCCCCTGTCTCCACAAGGACAGAATTTCACAGAGGCTAAATTGAACTTGACATAAGTCATGGTTAGTGTAAGAGGAGGTAGAACTGAGTTCTTAACCTATAATTGCTCACAGACTCAGACACAGTGTGAGAAAGTGGGGGAGGAGGAGAGTGTTTAACAGAAGACATGGAAGCTTTTGGGGAAGATATTGTAATATGGGGAGAACCCAAAGACTTTAATTGGCTCCTTTACCAACCGAGCATTGAAACTAGGTGGTAAAGAACAAATCACCAAAAGCCTGCTACAGGGTGAGCTTAAAAACCAACTGCTTAGTGAAATTTTATACATTTATTTATACATTTACATATTTATTTGCACATATTTATTTTTATATTTAGACATATATATTCATACATTTATTTATACCTTACATTTTATAAAAAGTGATAAATAGGTGTCTTTATGCTTAAACTATAATTTATATATATTTTATGTTTCATTAGGTATCATAGTCATGGGATTTGTATTAGAAGTTTTCCACAGATGCCACAGTTAAAAAAAAGTGTAGGGAGTTAAGAGAAATTAATTCTGCTAAGGAAGCACCTACCAACACAAAATGAGTTAACAGTGAAAGAGGAGAATAGGGCTTGAATTTGTGAGTAAATAGGCTTTATATTACAGAAAGTATTCCCAGTCACTAGCACAAAAAGGAAAACAGTTTTAAGATTCCACTGATTTGTGGACCAGGAAAAATAGTTTCAGGTGGCTCCTAGTTTCAGTTTCAGGCAGCAGTGTATATTTTCTACCTGGACTTCTGTAAGTCCTTTGACATCATCTCCTATAATATACTCTTAAACAAGCCGTTGATGTGCAGCCTGGATGAGCAGACGGTGAGATGATCTGAAAACAAACTGAATGGACAAGCTCAGAGGGTGGTGATCAACGTAATGAAGTTTAGTTGGAGGCCAGTAACCAGTGGTGAGCCCCAGGGGTCAATACTGGGTCGAATACTATTGAACGTATTCATTAATGATCTTGATGATGGGGCAGAGTGTATCCCCAGCAAGACTGCTGATGACAGAATACTGAGAGGAGTGGCTGATACCTTCCAGCCTCAGACATTTTCTCATTCTGTGCTTCTGCAAGTCATCTGCAAAAGTCTAAAATATAATATATTTAAATATAGCCAGTGGTTCCAGAAAGATACTGGGGTGCTGTTAAGGTTACATAAATGAATAAAAGTGGTTTGCTTGCTTGCTTCTTTGTACATCAAGAAAATGATTTTATAATTATTAATAAATTTCAACAGTGAACCTTCCCTGCACACTACCAGTCTGGGAGAAAAATTATAGCACTGTCCAATGTTGCCTTCATCCTCAGACTTCAAGTAAAGAAAACGGAAAGTAGGAATTACACTTAACCCTCTGTGATCACCACCAGCTAAATTATACTGCCTCAATACTGCCAACTACGAGATGGGTTCTGACAGTTTCTTCAGTCTTGGAAGTGAAAGGATTTCAGTGAAAAAGAAAACTTGGCTCCTGGATTATTTTTTGTATACTGATATTTTAATGAAAGCACTTGCAGTTTTGTTTTGTTCTGTTAAACATTATGCTGGGCTCATTTTTCTTAAATATTATTTCATTAATATTCAAATATTTTATTGTATACTTTGACCTCAGTAATGATGTTTTATAAAGATATGACAGAAAATTGTATTGTACTTTAGAAATCTTGTGGCCTTTTACCGACGTTCAGCATTATTTACAGAAAACTGTCTTTTTTTATTTTCTCTAGCTTCTCTTTTCTCAGACTTCATGTTTTCTGATCACATCATTTTTGTTTTTACTCTGGACCATTTCTTGGATGTATCTTTGACTTAGGTCAAAGCTCTTTATGTCCTCACTTCTGTGTTTTCTGATTCTTCAAGGGCCAGTCTTTTCTGTCCAGCTGCAACCTGAAACTCTTATCCTGGCTCTTGTCAACATGTCAATTACTGAACCATCCTTTTCTTTCTGGTTGTGACAACTGCAGTTTCGCACAGCTTTTGTCCATTTCAAACGGAGGTGCAGAGATTTTCCCTACCTTGTCACTTTGACAGTGTCACCCTTCTTGACAGTCTGCTGGCTTCCACTTCTCCATTGAATCAAGCAAAACACTTCTCTTCAAATTCAAGGTCATGGATTATCCCCAACCTACCCAACATCTCCTTCACCTTCAGCATTTGGAATTATCCGTCATTATGATTCTTTCTACCGTGTTGTTTTACGCACTTACCATTGGCATCTCATGCTGCCCCTCTCACTGGGAATGCCAGAATACCATCCCATAGATTTTTTTCCAGGCTAGTTATTTTTCCTCTGTATAAATTCTTTTTTTTTTTTTTCTTCTTCCCTTTTCCATAAAACTCACATAACTCCTAACACTGTTTCAGAGCTGCCATGGTCAAGCAATTGCCTGTTGTACTCATCTGTTTTTTTTGTTTATATTGCAAATCACTTAGAACAGAGATTTTTTTTCTTGGTTTTGTTTTTGTACAATGATGACCTTGTACAATGACTGAGATCTTGACCCCAAGGTACTATGGTGATACAAAAGTTAACATTATAATACAAAAAGCTGGCGAAAAACTTTATTTTACCGATCCACTTCTTGTAGCAATGTGGTGCTCAAAAGCTTCATGTTAAAACTGTGAGTGTAGGTGGAAAGAAAATGTTCTCTACGTTTTTAACAAAGGCAATTTTTCAAAGGATTTTTTACTAAGAGATAAGGTACTTGGGAACTTGATACTTGGGTTTCTTGACAAAAATCTTGTATGTGGAGATCTAAGATCAGGGTCTTCTTAATTAATTCAGGTAGTGCATAAACCAGCTGCTGGCAATAAATATTACAGGGTGCTGTTGGTCACATATAGTTTCTTTCACTCTTTGTTGTCTTACTATGCAGTTCCCATTGAGCTCTCATTCTTGCCCACAGGATACTAGGGTCTTTGAATGGTGCAAGTACTGTACGTGAAGCTTCCAAATGCCTTGCAACTTAGAACTATTGGCAGCTGAATAGTCAATTCAGAGTGCAGTTTTTCATTTTCCTCTGTGATGAAAAGACAGAAATGAGCATCCACATGGGCCTTGGAGGTTGACAAGATGACTAAGTAGGTCAGTACTATCACTGACTCTATGACACAGTGAATAGAGATGTAGATATTGTTACATTCTCATTCATAGCCACACATAGAACAGCAACAGAAATTTATTTCTGCTGCATTTCCTAAATTGTATTCAATAAACTCCAACGTTTCTTTTCCAAGAAAACAACAAAAAAAAAGCCCAATATTCACCAGAGCCTCAGATCGTAGTAGTTATTAAACACCAGCATTAAGCCCTATGCTACAGGGGACAGCATGGAGATGAGTAGTTATCCCTCACTGCAAATAGTGTACTATCAAGCATACAAGACATCATTGAACTGAGAGCAGAAATGGGAAAATGGTGATTTTAAAAATTATTTTTACATCTAAACCAAACAGTAAATGAATGGACAATATAAGTTACCTACCTAAGGTCACAGGTAAAAGCACATATACTTTCTCTTTAAAAGCCATAAGTCACAAATACTAAGATTAATGAGAAGTTAAAAAGAGAATTGTTTAAGGTACTAGACCTCTTGAATGGTGAAGAGAAGAGACTTTTCATTTGACAGTAACACCACAGTCTAAGTCATGAAAATGCAACAGAGAAGAAAAAAGGGTTTGTACTTTGGAGTTTACTGAAGACCCCTGTGAGTCTAAGAACAGCCTGGAGACATCCTAGAAACTTCTGCATAAAAAATTGACAGACTACTAATGAGCATATACATTAAGAAAGACAAACTTAGATTACTTCTACGGATTTTCTGCCAATATTTATACTATTCCATCATCTATTCTGTAATTACTCATACAACCCAAAGAAATAATCAGGAGAGTTTTTACACTCTAGTGCCTTTGCTCCGCGAGATATACAACTTTTCTACAAATGCCCCAACTTTCAAATTTAATAACTTTTAGTAATGAAAATGAAAGCAGAGTACACCAGCAGACAGGTAAGAATCCTCTTGGCACATGGCAAAAACTTGTAGTTTTCAGCCCAGAATATTGGAAATAAAGGCATTGCTAAGAAATCTGTAGAAAATATACATTAATGTGGTGGGAAAATTATGAGATCTGAGAGTCATATTTAAGAGACTTACTATAGCATTTGCTCTCTGAATCCAGCAGGAACATTTGCAATCTAATGAGCTTTCATTGAATTAGTTCTGCGTAATTTGTGGGTTTAGCTTATCCAGAACACATCGAGTGTTCCTGTGCTGGTTTTCTATGCAATGGACTAGCACCTGCACTTCAATACTGCATGCTCTTTACAGCATATATGCACCTATCCACAAGATTTCCCAGACAGAGATATGGAAGCTATAAATCATTACTATGCTTGTCCTGCATCACACAGTGTGTTAGAGATTCATAAGCACTATTTTTATCACCTGCTATTGCTATTATGAATAGAACCACATGACTTTCAGATTTTTTAATATTTTATATATATTTTATTCTTCTTCCATTAATTTTATCTCATAAGTAAATACAGCTTTATTTAGAAAATGTTTGAAGTATGTAAATTGGTGTCTTATGAATAGGGTGAGAAAATAGGTAATTTTTTCCAAAATCCCACATTTCTTTTCTACAAAATCATGACAAATTCCATCAGTTACCTTTGTACACCAGTAACAGCATCCCACATACAATATGGAATGTCCTACAGTGTTATAAGACTGCACAAAAGAAAGCTGAAATAAGAAAAGGTTCAGAAAAGTAAAGAACATTTCTTTTGTCTTCTGTGTATTAATGGTTATTTCTTTTGTACAAAACCCCAAACCAAACCCACAAAAAAACCCAAACAAACAAAGTACTATAATGCTGCCTTGATATAATGAAGCCCACAATGGGGTTATAATGGATTTAAAGAACAAAATGGTATATTTTATAACAGAATTTAATTTCAGCTTCCAAGGTGAAAGCTTAATAGATTCTTAAGATGTCTATGTTTCTGTTTTATTGAAAACTTGTATTTCAAACAGTCATGAGGGGCCCTAATGGTCACTCTTCTCACTTAAAACTCTATTTGATATGTTCGTTTCAAGATCAGTTCAGTTTTGGCAGGTATCTAGGGTGAATATTTAGCACTGGAAATTAGATTTCCAGGTTTTGAAATTGTAATTGAGTTTTTCTTATGTTAGACTTGTATTATATGAAGTTAGTAAAAATGTCAAGGGAGGGGAAGACATTTATATGAGTTCATGAATAAAAGTTTGTTTCTCTATGCTTCACTTGTTATGAACATTGATGTGACATTAAGATATTCTAGAAATATGTAATCATGAATGGTTTATCATGTACTTGAAATGCATTATATGGTAGTAGACCTTGTTCTGTGTTTATTTTATGAAATTAAGAGATTTTTCAGATAAAGAATTACATAAGTAATGGTGAAATTTAGAGAAATCCTTCTCCATGTTCCCAGATTAGAGTTCTGTTATCTATAAATGAATTAGAAGAGCTTCCTGTATAAGCAGATGTAACTTACTATTTTTCTCTCTCGCTATGTATGAAATTGGCTTCCATTCAATGGAAACTTTTCAGCACAAGGTAATTTATTGTGTAAATATTGGTTTGTAAGATTCTCGTTTATTCTAAATCATTATAAAAAGAAATATTAACACATTACACATTTCTTAAAGTGGAAGTAATTTTGCAAGTCAAGATTCTGTTTAGGGAAAACAGGGGTCAGAAAAATAAATCTGGTGTATTAGTTTTTGCTAACTCTTCTATTTAAGTTGGTGTCTCAAGCTAAAACATATCATTCACACAGGTCACCAAGGGGATAATTCAGATTCTTATTTTTCTTTCTGCTGCTCAGGGTTTTTCTCCACATGCAGTCTAATCTTAGAGAATTCATTCTGAGTTTTACTATTAGCATCAACAAAATCTGTCATGTCACTTCACCTTTAAGATGATATTTGACCCTTTATACTTAGTGTGACATAAAGGAGCCTGCTGAAAATAATTATATTCTTTGATTTTTATGAGTTGCTTTTTTTTTTCTTTTCAGTTTTGAACAACTATTCAGTTTCGAGATGTGATTTGTGTCCATACCTGATCACCGTTGCCTCACAGACCTGTATCATCTCCTCTGATCTAGATTTGCTCATTGCTACTCTATTAGGTACTTCGGGGAACATACAATCCTGAAATGGCAAAGAAATTGATTGATCAATATAATCCTCATTTCCCTAACTTTTACTATCTAATTATTTGTACTTTGATCAGGGAAACAAACAAAAAATACTAGCATTGTGCTGATGAAACTTTTGATAAAATGTTTTGGTGAGCCATAACTACTCTATTAAATCAGACCCAAAAAATCATCAGGACACAACAAAGTCTATTAGCGTTCAAAGTCTATGTTAATGCAAATGTTACATGGCAATAAATGAAGACTATTAAAGACCGACAGCTTCTTCCATTCTGTATTCAAATTTGGGTTAATGCTTAAAAATATTCACAATTCTCTACCTAATGACATGTCAGCTTGTAGAAAAAAAAATAGAGTTTCTTCTTTCATAATAATTCTATCATAAGCAATGAAAGAAAGGTCAAATTACTTACTTGATTGATTTTCCCAGTCCTCAAAATAGTCTTATGATGNAGCCTTTTTGTTCTTTTCTAAAGCAAATGACATACTTAGTATTCAGCATAAAAAAAAAAAAAAAAAGGAATAAAAACCAGAAGAAATACTGTCTTAGATCACATAGGAAATTATATCAATTAGCATTATCCTTAAACCTGAAAAGCTTTGTTAGGACTGACGGAGGAAAAAATTCATGAAATTGTGTGTGAAGAAAATATTTTATAGACATTGTTATATCTCAAGGTTTCCTCTACAATTATGTCAAGTATAAAAAGCCCTGTATCACAAAAAAAAAAA
>VXBH01002344.1:0-18303 GCA_013400035.1 Rynchops niger | reverse complement strand
CTGAGGGGAGACCTCATTGCCCTCTGCAACTGCCTGAAAGGAGGTTGGAGAGAGGTGGGTGTTGGCCTCTTCTCCCAAGTGAATAATGACAGGACCAGAGGAAATGGTCTGAAGTTGCTGCAGGGGTGGTTTAGATTAGATATTAGGGAGAATTACTTTACTGAAAGAGCGGTCAGGCACTGGAACAGCCTGCCCAGGGAGGTGGTTGAGTCACCAAGAGGTGACTAAAATACCACCAAAGAGGTATTTAAGAAACATCTATTTGTGGCACTTCAGGGCGTGCTCTAGTGACAGAGACTGTAGGGGGTTTTTTGTGCGTGTATGGTTGAATTCGATCTCAAAGATCCTTTCCAACCATGAAGATTCTATGATTCTATGATTCTATCTAGGAGAAACTCAATGTGCCTATGAACAATGGTAAATGGTCATCGTGACATATCAAGGCACATGCTATGAAATGGGAAAGAATTTCTGCTAATCTGACTTCTGCTTTTGTTTACTTCATCATTCTGTATAATCATGATATCAAATTAAAACAATGGCAATTCTCCTAGTAACTATCAATTTAATTGCTTCTAGTAGTAAGTGAGGAATAAAATAATTAATACTGTTACTCTGTAACTGTGCTACTTGCCAGACCACATTCAAAACCAGAATACAAATGGTCTCTAATTAAAAAAAAAAAAAGTAGTTTAAAGATAAAATAAAAAGAGAGCTGATGTGCTTCTTTTTAAAATATATTAATGTTTTGCAATCTTAAAGAAGTATTATTTCTATTTTAAACATGTACTTTTTCATCAAGGACCTGGTAACAATTAGAATACTATTGATTGCACAGACTTCTTGTCAGGAGCACTTATTTTCACTGCATAATGCAAAATGGAGATAGGTAGGAATAGGGTGGGTAGGTCCAAAGGAAGAAAGTTTTGATAGATTTTGACTGTTCATGTGTGTGTAGCATATCTCAGTGGAGACTGGGAAATTTTAATCAAGAAAAATTAATTCTTGTTGCCAGTTACAGACAAATTTTATTAAATAGGTAATATACTCTAATTTGCTATTATTTTGTGGAGCTTTTTTCTTCTTTTTACTTTGAACAGATTCTGTGCTTTGCTCCTTATATAAAACAAGGTCAGGTATCACATTATTATGTAAAGATTACATTTAATTTAAAATACTTATGAAAGAATAGACGTTTTCTATTATTTCAAAAAAAAAAATTATGTTTGCATTCACTGTAGCTCATTTTCAAAATCTAATTTGTCCGTTAATAATAATTTACACAAATGTATGTTTGTTTTCACATGTGGTCTATTTCTGTAACTTCTTTCACTCTTAATCTAATCTCTATGGTTTTATTTTTATTCTGTTTCTTTGAACCAAATGAAAATCAAGCATAGCTTCATTTCTGTATTTTTTTGCAGCAAATCATAGATTTTGATTATTTGCAGGTAGATATTATCATAGTTTATTTCTGGTGTATAAGCATTGTTGCAGAGGCAGTTTCTCACTAGTTCCATAAACATAAATGTTTTAACAAAATGAAATAGTCTGAGATACACCTGTCCTATCATCAGGGAATCTCAGTCTTGAAGTTTCTTGTCAGAAACTATGAAGATGACAGTAATCCTTTGAGCACTGTATATTATCTATGTCATTTTAGAAATATTTGCTTTACTGATCATAGGTGTATGTTTATGAAGAGGCCTTAATACCGCCTTCTGGTGAATTTTGTTCCAGAGAAAAAAATTAAGGAGTTCATCAGCTAACACATCTCATAAAGACAGGATCGGTGATATCAATATAACACAGGGCACTAACAGCTTCTTTCTTCCATGTTGCCTACCATTTATGCAAAATCCAATTTGGATAATACAGTATTGCAAAGAAATCATGTCAACCTATAATCCTCTATGTTCAATATTGGCAGTTCAAATACAGCATAAACCGGTATGGCATTATGAATTCTGTTTAATATGTAGTAAAACAGAAAAAGGGTTTCCACCATAAACTGAGAAGATTACCATGTGTAATCTACCACAAACATAAAATAAATACTGATATGAAGACAATATGTCATCAGCTTTCTGGTTTTTCTGGGTAATAACTTCAGGGACAAATGCTATGATCTACTGATTGCCCTTTCAAATTTTCAGTGTCTTGGGAGGCGGGGGAGGAGAGGAGGAGAAAAAAAATAGTAAAAAAACCCCACAACCTAATAAATATTGTCTAGTGTTGAGAACATTCAGTCCCAAATGAAAATTGGTTTTGATGAAGAATTTCTGGGAGGTGCCAGAACAAAACAATTTTAAAAGGGGTTAGACACCCTGATGTGGTCAGATGTCGTTGTGTCTACAGTGACAGACATTCAGAACAAGCCAAAATGAAACACTGCATAATGTTCTGAGCTAAGGAAACGGACAGTTAAAAATCAATCTCTATCTCACTTTCCCAGCTCTGAACCTGAAAATGACAGCTATTATCCAGATTTACATTTTATCCCGGCTAGAATAAAGGCAATAAATCATTGGGCTTTTGGCTGCTCAGATAATTACAATGTGAGTGGCTGGTATGAGTTGCACCGGGGGGAGATGTTTTCAGAGGGTTAGAGCACAGAGTGGAAAGAATGACAGTGAAAAATGGGCTTGATTTTCATGTTGAGATAAGAGTTTACGACATGCAAATCACTGAACACAGTAACCTGTGCTGAGACCCATCAGCCTCCCTCATTAAATACCCAGACAAGGTAAGTCTGTATGGTGGAACATCTTTACAGAGCTAATAGCTCAAGTGAACAACCATTTCGTTTAAAGGGGGTGGGGGAGTTTTTAGTTGTATATTAAAAAATATTCTCATGTGTCTTTGCCAGAAGTGATTTCATCATTGTCACGATCTTCAACATAGCTTACCAGTTTGCTCCTGTGAAAACAGAAACCCTTTGAAATCTGCTTCATTCTCAGTTATGTTTAGTATGTTTCAAATACACTTCTAATCATACCTGTGTATCAGATTACCCATCAGCAAGAAATGCAGTTATACAGACTTGTCAAGTGTATTTGAATGAAGACATGATCCAAATGTTCCTAAATCTGTACTGTACTACTCCTCATTTTATCCTGTAACGTCTCCTTTCACTCCTCAAACATAAATCACAGTTCAGTCTTATGACAAATGTAACATATGTGCTCCATGACTCCTCCCTATAATTCTCCTGGTCTGAACTGCACCTTCCACGTTGCTTGCCTGCATGAGGCCCCCTTGGGATTCTGACAAAATTGTTAAGATGGAAGAATTAGATTTATTATTCTGTATGACTGTCTAATTTGTATTTTAAAATTCCAAGAAATAAAAAAGGGGAAATAAATATATATGTAAATATCAGATAACTATTTTTCAGCAGCTCTACTCCTGTCCTTTGATGAACTGCCTAAAACTGTATGCAAACAAACCTAAAAAGAGGTATATTTTCATTACCATAAACTTGAGAAAACTCTCTTAAATACAGCGGATAATTCATCTAACTGAAGTTGTCTTGGGAAGTCACAACAGTGGGATGTTCTTATTGTCACAATAGGCATATCTTATTACTCAGATACACTGATTCATTGTTATACATTGTTGATTACAGTTTTCATCAAGTTGCCTTTTCTCTTGATACTTTAATTTTTGTTCTTTATTGCATTATATAAGACCACCTTTTTCTTTTTTTGTAATAAAAAATCTCTGGGAATGAGTCCGCAGATAAAGATCTTTATTGTTACCCTATTTCTTTCTGCTTTACAAGGACCATGAGGAACATTAGGAATGCTCCAATAAACCTAGCAGGCAGACATTCAACTGCAAAAAATGCACCAAGTTTTTATTTAGTGTTGAACCAAATATGACATCAACATCAGTTTGTTGTATGATAAAAACAATAATTACTTGCAGAGAACATCAGACAAAAGTCTGCACTAAGGTAAAGAATCAGTGTATAGAACTTTTCAATCTACTTGAAATGAGCATCAGTAAATTGAAAAACTTATATATTCCCCCTCTGTTGGGGTATTAAAAAATCTCTATAAAAAGGTGGGGGAAAGCATCAAATGTGAAGGTTCTGCCACTTGGCTGAGATTATACACAGCAAACCTCTTTAGCAGTTATAAATGGATCAGATTATGCTAACTGTAAAAGAAGACAATAAAATGTATCTAAAATGTAAGAACCTAAAACAAAGCCACTATCAAAACATTAAATGATGTCATTACAGAACTGCTTTAAAAACAAGGAATGATAAAATTGAGAAGAGGAAGAGCCCTTAGCTAGGATGGAAAGGGGAACAGGTTGAAATATTGAAGAAAATGGGAGGAAGATAAAACAGGCTGGATAGAAAGAGAAGATGAATTGTGCTGAAACAGGAAATAATGATAGACTTCAAATACCCTGCTAAAGGACATCTTGGAGCCAGAGCAATGTACGTAAATGAAAAGACTATCCTTGACACTTCTGAGATCTTTAATTGTTTGAGTGCAGTCATGATGTATTAAGTTCTGAGGCACATAGAGGATAATAAACATTAGAGGAAAATTCAGGGAAAGCTGCTCCACCCTTTATCTCATTGAACTTTGAGCAGAAGAAATGGAACAGATGAACAACAGAAAAAATACTGGCAGACATTTGTGTATGCTCCTGCATGAATGAACAATTTCCCTACCCTTTGCTAGCTTCTTTTCTGAAGTGTAAAGATAAGAAAAATAGTATTAAACATATTTTCTCTTATCATTTCATGGAATTATAAAATAGAGTAATGGAAAACTCTAGGCTGGAGGGAATTTCAAATGCCATGTGGTCCAATTCTCCACTCAAAATGCAGTCATTTTGCATCAGGTTGCTCAGGGTCTCATGTAGTCGGATTTTGAATATGGTAAAAGATGCGCCGATTCCACAGCCTCTCTGGGCAACTGGCTCCCATATTTTATTATCCTCTTTGTTAAATTTGTCCTTACTATCCATTTAGAATTTCCTTTGTTTCAACATCCTTCCACTGCCTATTGTCCTTTCATGTGTCCCTCCAAAAAGAGTCTGCCTCCTAACACTTTCTTGTTAGGTCATTGTAGACAGCAACAAGATCTCACCTTCACCATCTTTTTTTAAGGCTGAATGGTCCCAGGTCTCTCAGCTTCTCCTTGTATGTCAGGCGCTTGGCCTTTCAGCATGTCAAATGCATTTCTTGACTTGAGAAATCCAGCTAGTAGATTAAAGAGTACTTGTTTGTACACACAATAGGTAATATGACCTGAAATCATATTCCCCAAGAAAGATTTCCAAAATCAGTGCAGTACGCACAGAATTAAGCCAATCTACAAAGAACATCACTGAGAACTCATTTACAAAACCAACTGTTTCACCCATACATAAAAGTAGAAGTAGCAACTTTAGAAGAAAATCAAAGGTATTCTGTATTCCTTATTAATTGATTGAATTTCATGGAATTTTCTAATTTAGTAAGAGATCTCTTTTCCTTACAGCCAGATTCTTAATTAGCCACTTCTGTATACAATAATGAAATCTGGTTTATACATTAACTCCATTGATATGGATATTCTGGTATCACAAATGCAATGTATTAATTATTAGGAATCTACATCATACTAAATACGATGAAATTAAGACTATTCATAGTATTATAGCAGGACATAAAGACCCACTTGTGATATCATTATTCGAAATTCAATATCTAGTAAATCTTAAAAGACAAGCATTCCAGAAGAACAAAGGTGAAAGAAGCAATTATATACATTTTCTTCTTCAAATGTATTCTAAATTTTTCTTCAGTTTGAAAGTATCTTTTCTCTTAAATTTTACTAGTCAGTTTGAAGAAATTAATATATACGTACTCCATAGCTGTAAATTATACTGTACTTTGAACTAAGTAATACACATTGCTATTAAGCAACTGAGACTCTATTGTGTTCAGGAACTGGAAATTTAACATGTATGAAGATTTTTAAAGTGACCATTACCTACTAGATTATGCTAATAATTACATTTTCAGAAGGTTTGGATTAGAAGAGTGGTATTTCATGTTGGTGTAGCAGGCGTAATAAGCTACCACTTATAAGGTGAGCTAGTTCTGCAAGGTATTTAGGATGAAATGAGGTATTTCTCTCTTCTCACAAGTATTCTGGGGAAGGTCAGTTGCCAGAAGCATGAGTTCCTGTTAGCAATCCGCCTAGTTAATATACAGGTCCGCTACATTTCTTACATCTAATATTTACTTTACTAAGGTAATTTTTAAAACATATTACATTATTATCAAGGTCTTAGTAGGGTTAAAAGCAACACCTTGACCTCCCTTCAGTAATTGGTGCAAATTAATAAAATTTGGCAGACAACTGCAAACAGCTCATGCAAGAATACTGTCCTAAGGAAAAAATAGAGAGACTTGAGAAAAATGACAGCTTTTTAAGTGATGCAATATATGACAATAAGTAGGCTAGAGTACAAAAATATATTTCATCTTATCTTGTACATCAGCAATGTCTGATAAAGATTAAAACCAGTTGTGTTTATTTTATTTCTGTCTGAACTGCTCAGACTGCTTGCTACTTGTTCTACAACTCTTTATTAGCAAAACCCACTTTCAAATTAAGGTGATATTAGAATACTCTTTATGTCATTGCTTATTGTCAAATATTTTTGTTTTAGGAAAGGGAGGTGAATTTATATTAATCAAGCTGAAAGTGTTCTTTTTTTCTTCTTTTTTTCCATTAACCTTTTCTGTTAGAAAATGGGGAGTGTGACCAGGAATTTTCTGTCTCTTGCTGATAAAACCACAAGAAAAGCCCAGAGACATTACAAGTGATGCAAATCCAAAAACTACAACACAGGTCAATTTTTACCTCTCATTTTAGGTCTGAGTACTAAGATGTCCTTAGCATGACAAGAGCATGATTCTCTATCACCATCTTTTGACCTTGAATGTGTAAACAAGTCATTTTATGTAGCATTTAGAAGAATTTTGAATATTTCATTCATCCTTCATATGCATGCAAAAAACAAGCAATATCAAGTTGCCTCTTGCAGCTTTCTTTCTTGTACAGTCACTATCTTAATTTTAAACACAGTTGTATTCCTTTTGCTGGTAAATAACTCAAGAAACACAAGTGTGAATAAAGCAAATTTATAATAATTGCAAAATTATTATTTTTCATTAAAAATAAAAAGGATAACATTTCTAACCGGAATTCCAAAGCTATCATTTTCTCTGAATACAAGTTCCTTTTTTATATGAAGATGAATTTCTTCACCCCTTTCAGCGCGGTCCATGTGCAAGCATCAGAAAAATCCCATTATTGCTACTTGTCAGGTTTGTCTATTATCCCCTCGGGAGCATGCAACACTAGAATTTCCTGCTGCATCCAAATAAAGAGATTCTGAACGGCACTACTCTAGGATATATATTTTTCTCACATTGAATAAGCAAGAAAAAAATTCACGTAATAATAATCAATTATTTTGACTATCAATTTCCTTGAGTGTGGTTGAACTGAGTGAGTAATTTGCAGTGAATCATTCATGGGATTAATTTCCCTCCTTCCTTACTTATGGAAAATCCATGAACCAATCCTAATTTATTTGAATTTATTTCTTTCTAGAATAGAATCCTACTGAAACACATAAAAGTGTTTTCTCTGAAGACAACAGACTTGGTGTCAGTGGAACTGTACCTGAGAAATATGTCCCCCAAGTTTTCATTTTCAAATCTATATGGACACACAGACAAAATTCAATCTCTGTTATTTAAGTTAACTAGTCATTTTTTTGTATGCAAATAGTAATATGTTACGTACAACTGAACTACTCATATGCACAAAGTTGAGTGTGTGCACAGAAATGTGCAGGACCAGCACTCACGTTCTGGGCCTGCAACACTGTAATACAGCATTATTGTTTCCTTTGGTCCTTTGCAATCCACTTTCCATCAGGAAAACCATCTTCAATTACTGGAAATACCTTGCTATGCAGCATTAGATAAATGCCTTTTTAATAAAGAGAATCCAGGTGTACTGGTAAAATACTATGATTGAATACCTTTAATGTCTCAGCTTCATTAGGCAATGACAGGCTGTCATGCTCTTTTCTTACTTATTCTGGTTGAGTTGCCAGCCCTTTCCTGCAGCTATTAATGATGACAGATCATTTATTACTCTATGAGAATACAAATACATTTCCATCACTGTCTTATACATTTTCCCAGTCCCACAGATTATTAACTTAGAACCCTGCATGCTCTCTTGAAAAAAAAGATATATACCTATACCTTTTGTCTGTAACTGAAACACAACTGAAACACATGCAAGTGCAGAATTAATTAAGGATTAATTTCCTAATCATGTTTCAGCAATACTTCCTTTTGAAAATATCTCAATGTTTGATACATACTCTACTGATAAACAGTAGTAAACTAATGTTTCACCTTTTATTCACATTAAGTAAAGTTGTGTTTGGCTTTTCTGCTGAAATTACAAATGCGAACATGAGAAGAGGTCTTATTCAGAAGAAGATTACTGACCTATTTAGAGAAAAGAAACCTTCACCAGAATTTGCAATGCTATTCATTAATCTCTATAGCTACCATTTTAGTAGTGAGAGGCAAATTTGTCATATGAAGAAGACAATTTCAATTTGGAGAGAAATTATATGTTTTCTTTACTTTAAGGATAATGCTATTTTAGAAAATCAAAATGTAAACCACCTACCTCATGACAGAGGAATTACTAACCCATAAACCAAAACTGTTGGTGACATACTGACAGATAATACTGATTGACTTAGAAAGTTTTTCGTTAAAAAATGAAACTGACAGATGAAACTGACATCCCAACTTTCAGTGCTGAGTAATGAATACAATGACTACAGCATCCTCAAAACAGCTCTACACAGAGAGCAGGGCTGAATGTGCGAGATTCCTAAAGTTAATGTTTTTAACTTTCTCTGAGTTTTCTCACTCAGAAGAACTGTTAGTGATTTTCATATGATAGAGAATATGCTATGCCATGCAATAAAGAGAGATAGCCTATTTTACATAAAGCTAGAGTTAATCAAACAGGTACTTGTATAAATTTTCTGCAACCCTGTGGAGAAGGTAAAATGCACCCTAATTTGATGGCTAACTTTGATATAGCAAGATTCGGTATACTTTTTCTGATCAGGTGTGGGATTTAGTTTCCAGGATTGAGAATGAGATGTTTGCACATTGTGACTCTAAATATGGTGCATACCTAGAAACAATTCATTGTGTGGCTATATTGATTAGATTGCTGACCTGTGTTTTGTTTACTCTTAGTGCTATGAAATTACCCTTATGTGCAATGGTGGCAGGAACTCCTGTCTCTTTTCCACCTGCAGAAGAAAAGAAAAACACTTGTGCAATGAACTCTGTTTTGAATAGCCAAACACTGCTTGTAAGTCACTACTGATAGCTCCTCCTCCCAGTGAAAGGGGATGTGAGAAAAAAACCCCACTTTGTTCAATATCATTTGTGGCTGTGCGTATTAAGACCACAACTTCTAATGCATGAATAGTAAACCCCAAAACTTATTCTACCTGCCTGACAGATGATGTGAGGTTGAATATCACTGCAATCAATTATTTAGGTTTTGAACAAAGGAATGGATTAATTCTTCTTTCAGGGAATATCTTCCAAGTTTCTAAACTCTTCAGGGTTTATTTTAAGAACCCTACATCATTGAATTTCACAAAAAATCAATTTCACTCCACTTGTACACAGCTATCCTGAAACCCCCTCCAGAGAAATTCTGCAATGACCAAAAAGGGAAGCCCTGATGCTCTGAGCATCAGTACTATGTTAGTCTAGTATGCAGCTGCTGCTTTATTTTACTGATAATAAATAAAGCATAACAACTTAATCTCTGTGCCACAGTTGCCAAGCTAATTACATACTCTTAATTCTAGCACCTGATGAAATCATTGGTCCCTTACCTCGTGAAAATAACAACTAATTTACTATGCAGGAGATAGTTGGAAACATTAACAGACTGTTTAACTGTCAGATATGCAGATAAGTTACTGCCATGAAATGTACTAAGGATATTACAGATCAGTAAAATCTACTTTCAAGAATTAGAAACCAAGCCCCGCAAAACAGAGACAGCAATATACAGCAAGAGCTTTTATATTTTTCATTGAATTAATAGTCAGTAATGTACTTTTTTATGTTCTGAATTTATGTGTTGTAAGTGGTTGGTGAGAAATAGACTTCATCAGCAAATTGAATTGTGATTTCAAACTGATTTCATTTTCAGAAAACAAGAATCCTTTCTGCAATCTCTGCTTATTTTGAAAGTGATGTTTCTGCCGAATCTGCGCAATGAAAATTACAAGACTTCATAATATACCGTACTATCCCATTTCAGAAAAGTAGAAGAATTTTCATTTTCCGTAAACATATCAATCCTTATGAATCCTTAACACTATGTCCTAAAAAAGGGCTTCTACAGACAGAAGAAGCATTAGTGCAGTGGCATTACAGACAGTAGCATTAATTAAGCCTAGTTTCCTGTGGAATGGCATCCTTTATACTTTATAGTACAATAATGCTAGCTTCTTTCTTCTTCCATCTTATTTCTTATTATTGCACTTCTCATTCTCTCTCAAATCCCAAGGTTTTCAGCCCTCACATTATCCCTACCTTTGTTCCATGTCTTCTAGGCAGACAATAAACCTGTGCAGGGACTGATTTGGAGCTACTGCACTCTTTTGGCAACAAATATATGCTTATTGATTAACCTATATTCCAAGAAAACAGGTTGTTCTTGAGATCATATTATTGCCTTTTTGTCAGTAAGGACACTAATTTCATTTTACTTCCTCTACACAGCCAGTAATAGGAAATTTCTACCCTTTATACCTCTGTTCCTTTGACATATATAACTTAAATTTTCCAAAAAGTTCAAAAGTTATTTACAGACACTATCAGATAACACAGTAAAATTGCATTTCCTTATGAAAGTAAGATAAAATTGCTGAATTTAAGTTTTCAGTGCATTTTAGTATAAGTTCTTGAAGAACTACCTTTATTCTAACCTTCAGACCAGAAAGTTCTCCTGTTCCATGAATCTTAAATTCTCTTCTGCAGAGAAAACAGCTCCAAAGAAAGTCCTAGGCTTCCTAGTCTACTTGTTTGGATGGCCCTCTGTGTGAGCTGCATGGTTCAAATTATTTAAAACTGAAGAGAAAAATATATCCTCAGTCCATATTAATTTAAAAAAAAATATTTTCAGTGAGATTTATGATGATTAAACAAATCCTGAGAACATTTTCCATGCCACTCGATTTGTTTTTCCTACTCCTTCTTTGAAAAATGCCAGAGTAAAATTTTGTCCTTGTCATCTAGAATTTTTGTCAAAACACACCTGGCTAAAATCTTCTCTGAGTAATCATTACAGGCAATTCTGTTCCACAAGTGAAATAAAGTTCAGCATTCATTTCATTTCCTTCTTGATTTTTTTCCTTTACTCAGTACTTCCTTTAAGTTTGGAATAGCTTCCTCAAGCCCATGTGATCATGACCTTCTCTTTTTCACTTAAATTCCCCACCAAAACAAACTTCAGTAATAACATACACAAAGAATATTACTTATGTCCTTAAAGTAGAAAAATAAGCTCTATCAGAAAATCATTGGTTCTTTTGACTTCTAGCTGGTTAGAAAAACATAATCTTTTAATTTTCATAATCATTTAGACCACTCCCCTAAAGATACTTTATATCAAAAGATCTTATTGTGAAATGAGTTGGCTGTGGAATAAGATGTTTTGTGGGTCTTAGCTCATGGTTTGTTTATGTCTGTCATCTACTTAAAAATCATTTGCCCCATGTTTGCCCTTGCTAAACCTTTTCTGTACAGCTAAAACAAAGGAGTGCTGCTGTTCCTGAAGTTTTCTCACATTCTTCTCACTTTGATTCCTTAATTCCAAAGGAGTAGCATTTGATTTTCTTGTCCTTTAACCCACTTATATTTTGTAGGATTTTAAAAATTCAGTAAAGGTAGAGAAGAATCTAAACTGTGGTTTATGAATGAAAATAACTGACTCCAAAATCAAACCTGAAGTGACGTTTCAAATAAACTCCTCTGCTGTATTGGGTCAACCTGATTCCAGCACACCATCATTTTGAATTCCCAAGACGCTGAGGGTAAGACTACATGAATAAGTTTTTATGAGGTAAATGAGAACAGCACATTTCCTCAGTCCACTATCATGTGCCCCACACATTTTTAATTCATTGCAAAAATAAGTAACTTAATCATTCTGCTGACAATTCTCAGTGATGTTGGAATCAACAACACTGAGGTGTTAGCTTGCAAAGGGGTGTCATGTTTCAATTTATGTCAAAAAAATTATACATGTCTTCACACATTGGGTAAGGAAAACAGCCGGTGGATTCTGGAATTACAGATCAGAATGCGTCACTCATAAATACATTTAAGGTGCCTGCTCTTCAGTGGCATTTTGACAATTTCTGATGTTACTTATTACCCATTATGAAATGGGTCTTTTTAAGACTGCAGACAATTTTGTGCATGACAGAGCTGGAACTTGTATCATTTTTCTCATTTCATAGGTTTGTACATATTAATGAAGTGATAAAATTAAGTCTTTGCTGATTCAAGACTCTTTTGACTAGTCATGCATGGTCTTGTTTACTTCTGCCTTTAGTCATTGGTGGCCCCATGCAATGAACAGGCACTAAAAGCTCACCTGTGTTTATATTAACCCACTAAACATGCATGCATAAAGCAAAACAAACAAATAAACCAATAAACCACAAAAAAAACTTCCCAACAACAAACAAAACAAACAAACAAAAAACCAAACAAAAAAACCTCAATCAAACACAAAAAGAAACCACTGAAATCAGTGAAATCATCACAATACAATAGACACATGGATTAATGGTTTAATAATGGTTTAAGGTTTGTGTAACAGATAGAGAGGGGAGAATGACACACCTTGGTCGAGTTGGAGCCTGAGGTCTAAACTTATGAAAAGGAGTATTTCCTGTGACCTTTGGGTACCTATTTATTTTAAATGTATAGCCATATATGGTGCCCAAATGTGATAATGTTCCATAACTTCTTTATGTTCCATTGCCTACAGGAAGTGTTTTTGTTGTGGAAAAATAGCTAAGTTACAGCAAAATAGATTTTGCAAATAGTGCTTGCGTGAAAGGAAATTACTTCATCTGCTCATTCTTTCTTCGAACTGTTTAAGTTTCAGATAATATTTCCTTGCTTTTAGGCAGTATTACCTTAAAATGTATGTGATTTTCAGTTTTAATTTTAGAGGCAGTATAGTTAGAATTCCATGATACATGAATATATATTGAAATTCTCTTAGGAAAGTCAAAATATAAGATAACATTTGGAGTATACCAGCAAGGTGAATATAATTAATATCTCAGTTTTTAATTTGATTCATTAATTGTAACAGTGAAAAATTGCAGCAAGGCCTTAAAGTCCTGGAACTCTTAATTTCAGGGACATATTGGTCACTGGTGGCAGTGTGGAATTTTTATTGAGTATAGATAATATTCTCCAGAGAAAATAGTTGTTCTTCTTCAATAGAAATGAGCTTCTAGAAGGAAAGCATAAAAGATTAGGTGACAGAAGGGCTAAACTATATTTCAAACACTATTATAGTTGATGTTTGAAGAGTAGGAAAAAGCTATTTTGTTCTAAACTAATACTGATAAACCAAGGCTTCTGTTTCCTGTAATATGATTTCAAATTTAAGTCATAGGTGAATTCACCGTCATGGCTCAGGAAATTCATGCAGAAGGGAAAACAGGAGAAGAAAGAGCATGTGCTGTGAGTATGACTATGCAAGATATCCAGTAATTCTTGTTTTACAGATTCCATATTGTGCAAATTAAGTAATCGGGTTTTTTTCTGTGTCGTTAAGCAAATAAGCAATATACATTTGCTTTTCTCAAATGTCTTATTTCCCATTATCAATGTCCTAATTCAGACATTGAAATAGCAAGCAAACTGATTGATCTTTTCTTTCTAAATGTAGGTTTTGTTTCAGAGGTTGAAGGAATTAAAAGGGTGCCAGGTAAAAATACTTTGATTCCCTGCCCTGCTTGATATAAGACAATTTCTGGGACATGCTGAACATCCTCACTGGAAGCAAATGTCTTTGAGATAATACGATATCTGAAAGATCAGAATATGACATATTGAATAATTAAAGTTTAAATGTGAAAAAAATGTCATCTTTACTCTCTGCTAACTCTTCAGGTTTTTTTCTGAAATATTTATTAAGTGCCTAAAATTATTTTCCAGTGTCCAATTATTTTTTTAAAGTAATTTATTTTATTATATAGAAATAGTATTTTTTATTCTATTTGCCAGGTTGTCACAGCATGTGCCCACAATATCTAAGAAATATAATGAGAGAGCCTAGATCAATTTGAGGTGAAATTTAAGGCCCTACTTCACCCTACTTACCATTCAATTATCTGATCATCAGTAGTCTAAGCCAAGGCAATCAGAAAAGTTTCTTAGATGTCTGAATGCTACGTCACAAGATACAGATTTTCCCCAGCCTGAGGAGAGAAGCATTTAAACAAGCTGTGATTTAGAGGCAGGAAGGAAGTACCTAAAGAGGCCCAGTCTCTGTGTATGATAAAATATGTTCCTTATCTTCCATGAATGCAAGGATTTAGAACTTAAAACTCCCACTTGCCAAGAAAATGTCCTAACTGCAAGACATTAGGGGAACATTTTTCTCTATACTCCTTGTCATCATTGTAACTATACAAAAAAAAGTAAGGAAACCAAGTATATTTAGTAGGAGAGAATGTTTTGGAGGAGGAATTTGTGTTCAAAGGACCACCTATTCATTTTACACTGAACAGCCATGCACAAAGAATATAAAAATAATGGGAGTCACAGTCCAACATTGCTTCTTTCATATTTTCCATTTACCAGGCTATGCTACAAGCCTCATGAAATACAAGAAAAGTAAAGGGTCAAACTGAAGTGTCACAATCTAGATGCTAGCCAGGAGACATGGAGGAAAACAAAGGTATCAAAGGCCAAAAAACTGTGTTACGGGGATGATGGCAGTTAGTAGATTTCCAGTTACGCATGTTCCCAGGACGTTTATTGGAGATCTGTCATAATGTGAATCTTGAGCAAGTAGATTATAAATTTAACCTTCAGGGTTATGAAAGAAATGATCAGTGAATCTCAACTTCTTAGAACCTTGCCACCACCCATGGCCATCAGTTGGTGTATGTTAATATAATTAAAATTTTGGCTTATACATGTGAGGAAAGATTTGCAGGGGAGCTTTTGGAAATACATGTTGGTTTTCCACTTACTTTATGTTTTCTTTCTATCGTCTAGTTCCCTGGAATATAAAGTTTGCGCTTAAAGCAAAATTAGGCATTTTGTTCAGAAAAAAAAAAACAAAACAAAACAAAAACAAAAAAAACCCCAAACAAGCAAAAAAAAACCAAACAACAACAAAACAAAACAAACCCACAAGTGGGTGCCTTGCAATTTTGTAGCAGATAGTTTCCCTTTTTTCTATTACTCATTCTGTTTTCTTGGCATTCTTTTTCTGCTTTTGACCTCCTTTCTTTATCCTCTGTGATTAGTGACATTTTGACATTCCTTTAAATCCCATCTACATTATACAAAATTACCGTGTTGGAGGTAGAAAGCAGCAGAGCTATACCTCCAACATTGTTAAAACATGGTTTGATCTTCTGAGCTTTGTGTTAATGAACGATAGTCAGGTAACATCAAATAGTGCTTTAAAAGTGTTGGAGCACTTCTATTTGGTAATTGTCCCAAATGTCTATTTACAAAGATATAAAAAGTATTTTTGTATCTTGTAAACAACTGCAGTACTATAATGAGTGCCAGAATTTCGTTTTCCTGGTGAAAAGCATGGAGTCCCTCAGAACTCCTGTACCCCACTACAAAAAATATCTGCTTGGTGCACAGCATTCAAAATGTTTTCAGGATATAGCTTTAGACTAAAGATATATTAACAGCTATATGGCTAGCTTCGTTTGCATGCCTCAGGTAGTCATCCCTAGATAATTTTTCTTGTAATTCCAGTGATACTGATGGGCTTTAAGCATTGAAAATAAATAACAATGTCTCCAGTGCTGGAATTAAATCCCTTCTGTCTCAACTGTTTTCCTTTACACGATTTGTAAGTAGTATTGCACATTGCATAACTGCTTCCTAAAAAGTTGTTGCCATGCCAGGAAGGGAACAAGATTGTGCCACAGAACAGCATATTCTGAAAGAATGAAAAGACATTCCAACAAAGCTGAAAGGAGAATTGAAACAAATGATACTCAATCTCCTGATTTTGAGCAACTATGACTGTATTTCCTTGGACTCTATTTTTTCCTTTTTGCTTAGAAATCACAGTACTTTGTGCCTAGTGTGAGCTCCACTTCACTGACTTCAAAGTTGTAAAGTTGCTGTCCAGCTGAGAGCACACACTGAGTAAATTAATGAGGATGGAAGCCAGTAAGAGCACTTAAGAAATTCCAGTGGTGTGCATATATACAATAGCTTTCTTCAGACAAACAGGTTCTAGAGCATATAACAAACTTTCTTTAAACCTGGAAGTATTTATCCAATTACTTGCAAATGAAAGAGCTATTAATTATGTTAGGTTTTGTGTTTGTTTTTGTTTGGTTTAGTTTGGGTTTTTTTGTTTGTTTAAATTATCAAATGACGCAACTGGCAAAATTGATTGCAAACATATGTGTAATGACACATTAACATTAAGTTCAAAATTTTATCCCTCCATAAGCACTTGGTTTACATAAAATCTCTCTTGTCTAAGGCCATAACTATCAGGTTCTTTCCACCCCAATCTGCTTGGATAGGGATTAACCTCATCAGTGGATGGTCTGGGAAGATCTTATCTTCCACTTTTGGCTAGGAAGGTGAAAGGACCAGGTATAAAAAAGCTCACTTTAAAAGCTAAACAGATCTGTCTTGCATTATAATCAAAGCTACCACCTTCTGTGTTAGTCCTCAGATATTTTCTGCCTTTCACTCACTCTTTCCTCCTTGCTAGGTTGTAGCTTCCCACTTCATATATTATCAAGATTATCAAAAAAGGTTCGTATTAGTATGATGGACAGAATTAATTAAAAAAAATAGAATCGTAGAATCATAGAATGGTTTGTTTTGGAATGAAAATTAAAGATCATGTAGTTCCAACTCCCCTGCCATGGGCAGGGACACCTTCCACAAGCACAAGTTACTCAAAGCCCCATCCAACCTAACTTTGACCACTTCCAGGGATGGCGCATCCACAGCTTTCCTGGGCAACATGTTCCAGTGTCTCACTATCCTCAGAGTAAAGAATTTCCTCCTAATAGCTAATCTAAATCTACCCTTTTTCAGTTTAAAACCATTAGCCCTTGTCCTATCGTTACACTACCTGATAAAGAGTCCTTCCCCCTCCTTTGGAAGGCCTCCAAAGGCCTTCTCTTCTCCAGGCTGAACAACCCCAACTCTCTCAGCCTGTCTTCATAGGAGAGTTGCTCCAGGCCTCAGATCGTCTTCATGACCCTCCTCTGGACTCACTCCAAATGGTTCATGTCCTCCTTTTGTTGGGGGCTCCAGAGCTGGTTGCATTACTCGAGGTGGAGTCTCACCAGAGCGGAGTAGAGGGTGAGAATCACCTCCCTTGACCTGTTGGCCATGCTTCTTTTCATGCAGCTCAGGATGTGGTGGGCTATCAGGGCTGCAAGCGCACATTGCCAGCTCATGTTGAGCTTCTCATCAACCAACATCCCCAAGTCCTTCTCCTCAGGGCTGCTCTCAAGCCATTCTCTGCACAGCCTGTATTTCTGCTTGGGATTGCCCTGACTCACATGCAGGACCTTGCGCTTGGTTTTGTTGAACTTCATGAGGTTTGCACTGGCCCACCTGCCTGTCAAGGTCCCTCTGGATGGCATCCCTTCCCTCCAGCACATTGACTGCACCACACAGCTTGATGTCATCGTCAAACTTGCTGAAGGTACACTCAACTCGACTGTCCATGTCGCCGACAAAGATGTTAAACAGTGCCAGTCTCAGTACCAACCCCTGAGGAATGCCACTCATAACTGGTCTAGACTTGGACATTGAGCTGTTGACTGCAACTCTTTGAGTGCCACCATCCAACCAGTTCATTATCCACTGAGTCGTCCATCCATCAAATCCACGTCTCTCAAATTTAGAGATAAAGATGTTGTGTGCAACAGTGTCAA
>VXBH01002343.1:440378-511813 GCA_013400035.1 Rynchops niger | reverse complement strand
CTGGAGGCGGGAGGTGTCGGCGCCAGGGAGCCCCCCCCTGCTGTGGGACCCCTCTGTCCGAGCCACAGGGGCCCAGCAGGCCCCACGCGTGGGTTCGGGGTGACACAGCTCACCTGAGCCGCTGCCGTCCGGGGGAGATGGGGCGGGAGGTGTCGGTCAGGATGGCAGCGGCTGTGTGTCCTCATGACGTGCTGCCCGTGTTGGCGGAGCGGGGGTTGATATCCCTGAGGCAGCGTGGGAGGAAACGGCTGGTGCCCACCGCTGAGGGTGTGGGGCCGGGGGCCTGGTGCCAAATGGAGTCCAGGGGAGACGGGCTGCGTGGGTGCAAAGCTAACGGAGACGGTGCCTACCTTTGCCGACAGATCTACGCGGACCCTGCCAAAAGGCTGGAGCTGTATTTCCGCCCCAAGGATCCTTACTGCCACCCGGTATGTGCCAATCGCTTCCCCACCTCCACCATGCTGCTCAAGGTGAAGAGGAGGACCAAGAAGAAGAAGCAGTTGGACACCGAAGAAGAAATCCAGCCAGAAGTCCAGTTTGAAATGGAAATTCTTGGGACTGTCACCACCGTTTACAAATTCCAAGGTAGTACTTGGATTTGTGTCCACGTAGCTTAGACAGCTATGTCTGATGGGAAGGGGAAGTGTCTCCCTCTAAGAATTTAGGACGGGAAGCACAATCAAGTCTCCTTGCTGTATAAAGCGTTGCGTAGAAGTATCGGACTCCTGCTCCTGAATGTTGAGTGTTGTAAGAAATGTTGTGATGTTCACAACCAACTTCACAATGTTTTAACCTTTGTTTCTCTCAGGAATGTCTGATTTCCAGTACCTGGCAATGCACTCTGGTCCCGATGGCAAACAAACCTCCATGTATGACAAAGTCCTAATGCTCAAACCTGAGAAGGAAGAATTTTTCAATAGAGAATTACCTCTCTACATCCCGCCACCAATTTTCTCACGTCTGGACACTCCTGTTGACTATTTTTATCGGCCAGATATACAACACCGGTTAGTGCCTTTTCTCATAACGTAGTAAATAGTTGTGTTGGTTCTGGAATGGCCAGGCAGTGAAACATTCTGCTGGTTTGATATGTACGTGCAAGAGACAAGTCTTCAAGTTAAGATTCCCTTTTTCATCGCTTGAAGATGCATCAAATCCATTGTGACTTCAGTGTCGTTACAGGATTTGTGCTCTTGAAGCATCAGAGCAGCACTAACTCCATCGTTCCTGTGTTTTACCTGTTTGAGCTGCTGCCCTGTTCTGTTTTATCCCTCTTGATTTGGCACAACAGAGGCGGGCACGCTTGAGAAACTGCCTGGCAGCAGAAACCTCAGCAAAAGTCCACTTGAGGACTTGCCAGGTGAGGGGACCTGGTGATGTGGTGCAGATGACTGCCTCCCCCAGCACACCGGGTGCGGCGTGGGGTGCAGTGAGCCCAGCTCTCTGCCTGCTTCCAGTGGGCTGGAGCGTGCAGGAGTCAATGCCATATGTTCCTGTGACCACGTTCACGGGACCCGTTCCCTCCTGGCCCACGGCTGGTTTTGCCGGAACAATCTGTGAGATCTCCCACAAGAAACATCTTTCATTTTCTCACTGTAGTCCTTCATCGGCACTTTACAAGAAAAAAAACTTAATCTGAACTGCCTTTCCGTCTTGGCTTGTCCCTGGGCCCTACTGAGCTGCAGTAATTACAGTAGAGGAAAGGCAGAGGGTGAAGCCTTTTGTGCTGCAAACACATTTCATACAAACCAGTAGCCGATTGCCTGAAGGTTTTCTGTCGGATAGTACTGGGGACCTCTGTCGTTGTGCAACTGGATGTAGCTTTGCTGGGGTTTTTTTCAAACTTAAATTTTCTTTCCTCAGTGATGTCACAAGCGTCTTGTACGGTACCAGTATGTGATTCCAAAATCCATGGGGAGGTGTGGCCACAGATAAACCAAGCCATTGCTCACGTGGCTGAGTCCCTTCTCTTCCAAAATCTGGGGCACAAACTTCCATTTTTGCATGTTCCCGGAAGGCCCCAAACCCCTGTGTGCCACAGGCAGAAAGCAAACCCGATCCTTTCCCTCTTTCTTAGGGAGGGATACAACAATCCCCAGGTGTCTGGCGAGAACCTCATTGGCCTCAGCCGGGCCCGTCGCCCGCACAACGCTATCTTTGTGAACTTTGATGATGAAGAAATCCCAACTAAACCCCTGGATGCTGCTGTACAGACCTGGAAGAAAGTGTGCACCAATCCTGTGGATAAAAAGGCGGAGGAAGAGCTGAGGAAGGTACGTGCCATAGTCCTGACTGGAGCACTGTTCTGTGACATGCTGTGTAGGAAAAAACTGCTTGCAGACATTTTCTCTGACTTCCCCAACCATTCTTGCTGACTGCAATTGAATGATAGAGCAAGTACTGAGACTGCTGGGTTAAGCTTGGTTATGCAAGTCAAGATTTGAATGTGCCTTTGCAGCCAACACAAGTTACATTCCTTTTTGTGCCAGTACTTCTTATGTTACCCTTCTGGTAGCTCATTCTACGGGCAAAAGGCCCCAATACAAAAGAAAATCTACTTGGAGAGCTGAACTGCCATTAGTAACCCACTTCCCACCATTTCCATGATTGTTTCTGTATTATTTTAGCTCTTTGAAGTCCGTCCTGTCTGGTCTCGGAATGCAGTAAAAGCCAATATCAGCGTTCACCCAGACAAGCTGAAACTTCTGTTGCCGTATTTGGCCTATTACATGGTGAGTCTGTACATGTGCCCGTGTGCCTGTCCGGGGCTGCTCGGAGGCAGAGCAAGGGAGCGTCACCTGGGTGTTCCTGGTTCTTCACAGTTTCTGAGGTCCCACAACTAAGTACCTGAGCTTCGTGGAATGGCGAGAGAAAGATGAAAAACTCTGCTTTTCAACAGAAGTTAAAACAATGGAGGATTCAGTAACTGTTTGCTCCGTTGGTTGTATTCGGTTTTGCACTTCAGTCAGCCACTCAAATTGACTGTCCATCTGGAAATGATAGCGGAATTTTTCCAAAGAAACACTTTATTAATGTGACCTTGCAAGTTTAGTTTGTAAAGGCATGCAAATATTTGGGCTTTGATGCACTGATTGCCCAAGTTTCAGTATATAAATACTGGTGTGGCACATGAGGAAGAAGCTGGTAAAAAATACAATTTTGTGGCAACGAGGAGAAATACAAGAATTTTTTAAGAAACTACAACACTGTGCTGAAGAAAATTTGCAACACTGTACTGGTTTTTTGTAACCACCTTCCCCCTTGTGTGTTTATGCAGTTAACAGGTCCTTGGAGAAGCTTATGGGTTAGGTTTGGGTATGACCCCAGAAAACACCCTGAAGCAAAGATTTATCAAGTACTGGACTTCCGAATTCGCTGTGGAATGAAATATGGTAAAAGGGCCCAAACTACAGAAACGCTCTCTCTGCTTTCTGGTTAATCCTGGTAGTACTTTTCTTTTTACTTGTTTTTCAAACTCTTTTGACATATTTCTGCTCTGTTATAGATGACATCTTTTGAGTTCATTGCTTACAGTATTTCTTCCTTAAACTCTTTTAATACTTTTCATAGTATGCAATTATGTCTTACCTCATTTGGCCCATTCCAAACCCAGTGGACAGCTCGCTGACTTTCCTCCTCCATGTGTTCAAAGCCCAAGTGGATGCAGCTGACCATCTTCCTTCTCGCTCAGGGGAGGCACCGAGTAGTAGATTCTGATACTTATGTAGTAGCTTTCCCTCAAGAACCCTGTGCAGGATCTTGTGCAGGACGCCTGGTCTCGGCCTTTGGGACAGAGGATTGCCCTGCTCTGATTTTGCAGAGGGTAAGGCGAGGGAAAGAACTTTCTGAGGGCATCTCATAAGTCCATGACAGAGCTGGCATCCAGTCATTAAGATCAGATCACATCTCCCTCTTTCCAGGTTAAAGGGTTTTGCTGCTGTGACAGCTCTCCTCTCCCCACCTTGCTCAAGGCAGCACAGCCCAAAGACCACCCTGCCTTTCACACACCAGTCCAGCACCTCTGTTTCTGAGCTAGGGATGTTGTGCAGGGTGCTTGCCCTCAGTTCATTATTGGTTTTCTTTTTTCATCTCTAGGTTACGCCCCTAACGATATGCCTGTGAAGGCGAAACGCAGCACGTATAACTACAGTCTGCCCATCACTGTCAAGAAGCCAGGTACGCTGTGCCAGCAGAAGGACTCTCTGGCTCTTCTGTTCCTTTGTTTACCCCAGCCTAGTAATAGGTAATGAAGGGTCTTCCTCTGTTCCAGCTGAGCCAAAATTGCAGCTTAATTTCTCATTATAATATGGTGCTGCTGTTAAGGCCTGAAGAAGAGTTTCCTGCTGGGAAATGTGAGAGTCCTGGGTGCATGTCTGGCTGAGCCACAGTATCTGTTAGCAGACAGAAGGGAGGTCTGCAAGCAGCGCTGTGGGAATTCAGCATTCACTTCTGTTCAGTGATGGTGCAGAGTAAGGGGAGAGTTGTTCCTTTTTCTTTGTCAAGGGAGAGTAGAAAAGGTTAAAATTATGAACAAATGCACTGCGGAAAAAGCCGCTAAACTCACCGCCTTTCCTGTGACTGTCCAGTAACATCTCTGAAGAATGAGCAACACATACTTAGCTGCTGGGTTGGTCTGGTTTTTGCTGACCAGCAAAGTGGTGTTAACATGGAGAAGTGACAGTACAACGCCACGGAATGAAAGGTGTCCCTAATAAGGACTTTTTTTTTGTATGTCTTTCAGTAAGCCACACAGTCAGTGTACACGATCTGAAACAGGGGCTTGGTACGTCTGGTGCATCTGGTGCAAAAAAGCCTGCCTCCAGCAGGTATAAACTGAAGGTAAGAATTGCTGTCTTTTACCAGAATCTTGAAATAGCTGAGTGAAAAGGGGGTGTTTCCTGTTTTGTCAGTCATTAAGGGGACAGTAGTGAGTGAGTTGATGTCCTCAGGTCTACCTGGGAAGCTGCTACTTGTACACGTCACTACAGAACTTCACCTGCTGTGCACTGAATGTACTCTTACATGCTGCAAGATGGGATTGGTACTCTCAGCGCTCATCTTACACGTTATGAGCATTTTGTTTCAATTGATAAAATTGGAATTTTACTGGCAGTGAAATGCAAAAAATCACCATGCGTTTATCAGGCCATCCTGAAAAATCCAGTTGGGCAAAATATATAAACAGGAGTCTTTTGTTCTTCCCTTTTTGCTAGAATGAAACCTATGATCCACTGTTACACAGTAACAGGCTGCAGACAGAGTCACAGTTTGAACAGAGGAAGCGTGTTCTCTGCACAACTGCTGTTGTGACTGACTGTAGTGAAATTTTGCTGCATTCAGCTTTATCTTTTGCCATATGCAGACTTATGCCTTGGAACTGATTTGTGTTGGAATTGCCTTGTTCTTGAATCAGACCATTGGAAGTACTTCTCAGTTAAGCCAGCGTTGTCCTGTTACACCACAAAATGCACACTAATCCTCTCCTTCTTTCCTCCTCTTAGGAATCCATCTACGTTTTCCGAGAAGGAGCCTTACCCCCTTATCGGCAGATGTTCTACCAGCTCTGTGACTTGAATGTGGAAAGGTATTGCACGCTGTCATCTGAGTTTTCTGTTAGAGCCAGAACATTTCTCATAGGACAATTATGTGAATAACCAAATATGCTATTCCAACTCAGTGAAGTAAAATGGAAGTAAGCCATAGTCTGTCTCACTTGACGCCTGCACCTGAATGTAGAAGGCTAGCGTTTCCTTCCCTTTTGCTCCTTTTTAGCCTTCAGAAAATCATACATCGGAATGATGGCACAGAGTCAGAATGCACAGAGCGGGATGGGTGGTGCCTTCCAAAGACTAGTGATGACCTGCGAGATAGCATGTCTCTGATGATAAAGCAGATAATCAGATCCACAAGACCTGGTAAGGATGACTCTAAATAGCAAAGTGTATTCCTACCTTCCTGGTGGTGTTGAGACGACGTGGGCTGAATAAGGATGTTGCAGTCAGCACTGGGGCAGTAGCATTCCTGTATTTGCCTCCTCCTTTGTGCCGTATCTGGTGTTCTTTGTGTCATAGCTCATTGCAGCGTGTGAGCTGAGGCCGTTGTCCCGCAGCATGAGCGTGGGTTGGGATTAGTAATGGCTGGGAGTAAAGGTTTTCTCTTTCATCTTCCCAGTATCACGGCCTTCGGGTTTTAAATGTCTTTGCATAGCGGTAATTAAGATCTTATTCTTACTGATGTATGTGTTGGTGGCATTTTACTTTTTACTGATGTTATTAATTGTCCCAAGAAGTGAGGCAATAATTTTTGCATGACGCTGGGCCAAAGCGGTATGCCAGTGAATTAGGTCAGAATCAGCTAGGAGAGGAGGCACAGCACTGCAGATCCGCTGCTGTTCTGCGAGTGTTCCGGGAGTATGAAAACAGATTGCTTTGGGCTTGTTCAGATTCTATTAAGATGTGCAATATTAGCCGTGGCCCTCTGGCGTCTGCCTTCCTCTCACATGTTTTATGAACTCTACTGCAAATGCCCACAGGTTTCACTGAGAGGCATCACAGTGTGTTTCTTTCATTCTTCCCAATTAAGCTCTTTTTTCAAACACAACAAGCAGTGAAGATGGCAAAGAGCAGCTGGCATATGAGTCTGGAGAGGATGAGGATGATGAAGAGGAGGAGGAAGAGGAATTCAAGCCTTCTGATGGGAGTGAAAATGAAATGGAGACAGAAATTCTGGACTATGTGTGAACTCAGTGAGCAGTCTGGCTGCTGTTGGAACAGAATCGTCTCCGCTCTTGTTCTTTGAGCGCCGAGGGTTCAGCCACCATGCCTGGGATGTGGGAAAGCAGAACTTGCAGTAAGATGCCGATGACCTGTCTGCACTGGCTGTGGTGCCTGCTGATGGGTGTCATTCCAAATGTTAGGGAGCCAGTGCCTACGCTTTCATAATTGCTGGCCAATAAGCCCTCAGGCAAGCTCAACAAACTCCCAAGAAAGATCCCTGAATCCAAACCAGCTGGTAATACACCAGAAAAGAGGAGAAGTTGCATTCCTGGATCTCTGCATGTGTGGGAAGTTCACCTTGGCCGGGTTGGTGGTCGTGTGGAAAATAGAAGAGGAGCCTGGAGAGTGCTGGGGCAGCGCTCTAGTGCCACTGGAGGCCCTAAGGCAGGTGCTGCCCTTTTGCTCATCTAAGGGGAATGAAATACTGTGCCCTGACTTCAGCATCGAGCCTTGCTGGTGATCTCAGAAATAAAGCCAGCAGGAAAAATGTTTTCTGTCAGTGAATAATTCCTTCTGCGGGATGTAGCGTATGTGGCCCTCACTAGCTGCTGCACTTCTCAATTCCATTTTGACTTCCCCAGTAGTTAGCAAGGACAAGAAGGAAGCAGGCAATGGGGCAGAGCTTCAGGCCCGCAGAGGTTGGTCACTCATTAGTCTGCCATTGCTGTCTGGATTGTTACCACCCCATCACAGAGATTAAGGACCTGCTGGCATTTTCTAAACCTTGCGTATTCCCCAGCGTGTTACGAGTGCAAGGTTTCTCGTTAGTGGCTGATAATACGCTCTAATGCATGGTTCAGTCTGATTTCAGCCTCCTGCTCTTGTGAGACGCTTCTCAAGGCTTCAGCATTTTTTAACGTTTGCTGGAGTTTTGTTAGACTGAGATATTTCCTTGGGCTTGGCCTCCAGCCCACAAAGGCCACATCTGCAGGGCTGTCATACGGTAACACATCCCGTGCTCCTGGATACACGTGTGCATACACAGACGCTGCACCTGGGGACTGGCTCCTGAGGTGTGCAGTCACCACGGCTCCCTGGGAGATCCTGCGCTTTGCGCTGTACCTCAGGGTACCACGGGCTGCAACTTAAGTACAAAGCCATTTCTTACGGCTTCAAGCCTTCACGAGGGAGGCTGGGCATCGATGGGTCTGTCTGGGGACACCTCCCCCCAGGGTAAGGTGTTGGTCCCGGCAACGTGGGAATCCAGAGGCATGAGGGGCTCTGCCACAGACTTACCCTTCTCAGTGAAATGCAACAATCAACTAAGGAAAAAGGAGAGATGCAGCGGACAGTGTTATGTACGTGCTCAGGTATTAGCAGGCACCAATAAACACTCTTAGAAATGTTATAAAAAACACCTGAAGCCAACTTTTCTATCAACAGGAGGCCCAAGGCCAAAGCAGCCAGAAATCACTTGTGAGAGAGTTCATTTATTTACTTCCCAACTGTTTTCAAAATTCCTCTGTCTGGGAGCACTGCAATAACTTGGATGTTTAATTCGGCCTGAGCAGGTTAACGGCATTACCAGCCCGGTCTGTTCAATGCACTCCTTTCATTTCCACTAGCCCTAGCCCAGGTTTTAAACTAATCTACGTAGCCAAAGGCACAGAGAAATCTTTAATGGCCACACCATCGCCACACCATCCAAGTAATCTCCACTAATGTCTGTGCAATTATAACATAGAAAATAAACACGCTGGCCATGCTAGAAAACGAGCCCTTGAGCACCAAAGCAACGATGCCTCAAACCGAGGCAGACCGCCCTGTCCACACCCTCAGGAACAACCATTGCATTTGCTCTTAAAACCATTGCTTATATCAAAAGTAGTAAAACCAGTAAACGGGATGTCACATTTACGCAACTGGAAAATGTGACAGTCCCAATAACTCTCAGGTTCAAATGAACAGGGTTCACTCGAAAATCAGGTACTGGTCCCTCAAAACAAAAAGCCTGTATCTTAACTCAAGCACAAAACAAAGCTCAACTCGGCCGAGTTTACGTAAGGTACGAAATGCCACCTCCTGCAGTCAGGTCCACGCCCCTTTCTCCAGGAACGTGCCGGCATTTTGGGGAAGGAGGACAGGACAACCCCTGCCTTGGGGCAGACACATTTGAGCATCAGTATTTTATTGCAAAGACTAATTACATTGCTGTGTACAAGTCACACCAGGCAGTGTGCTCCTTCATTGAAGTGGTACAAAATACGTATGGTACAGCCAGTCCCTGGGTGACGCTGGGCTGCTGGGGACACTGGTGGGAGGGGAACGGGGGGGAAACAGCGTGGCCCCGGGGGGGGCAGGAGCTGGCAGGCACGAAGCAGAGGGAAGACCCTGGGGTGCTGATGCCCAAGGGCAGGAGCCAGGCTCCAGGCAGCGTGGGAGGCAGGAGGCTGCCCCTGCGTCAGGGAGCCAGGGGCTCCCATCATGTGCAGCGATGGGCGATGCCGCCCGAGGGGACACGGGGCTGGGAGAGCTCAGTGCCAGCCATGCTCGCACCCAAGCAGCCTCTCCCCACCCGGAGCCCGCAGCCCAGCTCCTGCCACCAGCCCCCCGAGTGCGGCCGTGCAGCGTTGCCGCATCCCCCAGGGCCCTCTCCTGGAGCCGGGGAAGGTGTTGCACCCCCCTGGCAGCGCCGACAGATGGGAAAGAGAAAAGATGTGCTGGGAGGAAGCGCTTAAAAAAAAAAAAAAAGAAGAGATGGAGCCAGAAGCAAAAAAATGTCCCCCTTCGGTTAGTGTTTCCTACAATGATTAAAAAAAGCATCTCTGCCCCTGCTCAAGCGACTTAGTGGTAGAGAAAGAAGGGAGGGGGGGCCGGCGGGGTCTGCGCCCCACGAGCACGGCAGAGCAACGCTGCTGCCGCCACATCCCTCCCAGGAGGCTTGAATAGCAGGGTGGGGAGAGGAGAGGGACTGGGCTGCAGGGTCGGGGGAGGCTGGATTAGTAAAATGTACAAGTTCGTCTCTTCTATTTACAACCAATAAATATTGCCAAAAAAAAAAGAAAGAAAAAAAAAATCAGTAAACTTTTGTTTTATACAAAAAAAGTCTCATTGCTGCTTCTCCCATGGTCAGTGTTTGAAAAAGTCCGGTTAAAGCCCAAGGTGAGTGGCACTTTCTACAGGTCAGGCGGTGGCAACCAGGGCGCCCGGAGCACCCCAAGCTCTCCAGCTCCTCGCCCGCCTGCGCAGACCCAAAGTCTCTATTTACACAAGTTCAGACAGAAATTCGCTCTCCTCCTCCTCGTTAGGCTGGCAGCGCTGGGGGCACAGCGCAAAGCTTCCCCTGCCGGTAGAAGAGACACTGGCGTTTGATCTTTGGTGCAAGTTTGAACGCGGGCCGTCGAAGTCCAGCTGGAGGACGCGCTGGATCGGGGAGAGGAGCGAGACCACGCAGGCTTCCAGTTGTGAAGAGCAGGAGGCCCCCGCTCCATCACGGCGCAGACACAGCCCTCCTCCACGGGGCTCCGAGAGCAGAGCGGGGCTGCATCCCTTCCAGCTCGCCTCCCAGCCTGGGGCGTCCACGGCTTCTCCCACAGGAAGGACAGGCAGAGACGCGCGGCGGTGGTGATGCCAGTTATCCCGGGGAGGAAGAACATGGCGGTAAAACAACGCCAGGAAAGCGGGGAAGGAGAGCACCCCGCCACGTGGGAGGCTTTGCAGCCCCAGGGTGATGGCTCATGCTCTGCTCCTTGCGAACGGCCCCTCTGCGAGTCACCGCTCCCCGGCTCGCTCGGACACAAGGCACCTACGGCAGAGGCGGGCTCCAGCTCTGGGCTGGCCGGCGGCTGGACTAGTGTCGCACCGTGGAAAGTTAAAAAAAAAAAGAGAAAAATAAAACGGAGATATCCCCCCTCGCTGCCTTCCTGTGTAGAAAAACAGACCTGATTGAAACGGGAGCTTGTGCAGAGAGAGGTGGAGGCCAACACCGGTCGCCAAAGCGCCCCAGCTCTCGGTGCGGGAGGGAGGTGCACGGCCGTCCCCCGCGGGTGAGGGTCGCTCCTCTCGCTGTGCCAGGCGGCACAAGGACCGGCCGCAGCCGAGCTCGGAGCAGCCTGCCCCCAAGGCCCCGTCGGTGATGGGTGGCAGTGGGGCTGAGGCTAGAAGATGCCTTTGGCGATCTTCAGGCCTTTCTGCTTCATCCTGGGCAGGGTGGAGCTGGAGCCGTGCTTGATCTTCACCCCCTTGGAGAAGCCCCGCTTCTTCAGCACGAAGTCGTAGTTGGCGGCAGAGTTCATGGCATAGAAGACGTTGGCGTTGTCGGGGATCTTCAGCTCTGGAAATAACCAAGGAAGGGGGTGAGTCAGGCACCCTTTCCTGGAAAGGGTGTCCCTGGGTGCTGGGCCCCCTCTGCTGTCACCTCCCAGCCCAGCTCTGACCCGCTGCTGCCCAGACTGCAGGGCTGTGTGGCCGGCCGGGGACAGAGCCCCCAGGAAAGCCCCCTGCTCCCCAGCACACACCTCTCTCCTCTGAGATGATCTGAACGAGCTCATAGTCTTCAGGCCGGTCCCCGTCCAAGTTGTGTTTGGCCATGGCCTTGCGAATAACGACTGGGGTCTTATCCTGGCTCGTCACCTGTGAACGCAGAGTGTTATTAGCCCAGGGGGTACGAAACAGTGCAAAGCCTCCCGCCACCGTCTCCTCCCCAAATGGGCCATGCCTGCACGCCAGCAGGGCAAGCCACCCCTCCACCCATCACCGTGAGTGCCTCGTACTAACCAGGATGCTCTTGTACATGTTGCCGTTGTCCACAGCCAGGCTGACGCGGATGATGCAGCAGTCGTCGACCTGCTGGTTGTAGAGGGGCAGCGAGAGGGACGAGTAGCTGGAGATGCCAGAGACGGAGCGCTTGTGGGTGCGGGAAGCAGTCACCGGTGTGGAGGAGACGGAAGAGGACGAGGCACTGCTGGAGCCTGAGCCGATGCCTGATGTGTCCAGGGAGGACAGGGAGGTGGATTCCCAGAACTGGAGGGCAGGGAGGAGAGGGGATGCGGAGGACACAGTGGTTTTAGCTTCTCCATCGGCCACAGACGGGGCGTACCAGCGCTGGGGGAGGGAGGCCAGAGGGATCTCACTGACCTGTGACAACGGGGGACCGACACGACTACAGCCGCCGGAGGCACGAGAGCCCTGCCACGCTGCCGGAGCAGCAAAGGGCAGGGGCCTCCTCAGCCCCGGCGGGTGAGAAACAGCTCCCGGGACCCCCACCCACTCCCCCCAGCCCCAGTGCCGGGGCAGAGGTGGGCAATCCCTGTGCGATGGCCGCACCTGCCTGCAGAGGCCCGGGCCCCACGAGCTGCCCCGTACCTTCTTCTCCTGGCAGTCGGGAGACTCGGGGATGAAGCTGATGTTGATCTCCTCCACGTCGGAGCTGCTGGAGCCAGCAGAGGTGACACTCACGGAGTCGGTGGCGTCCCCGCTGCACAGGTACTGCCCGCATTTGAGCTGGTCGAAGGATTTCGAGTGGGAGCTGCCGCTGGCACAGGGCTCGGTGCTCGGCGGCTGCCGGCTGCCAGGAGAGACGCGGGGCAGGTGAGAATTGAGCAGTGAGGACAGCGGCCACCCAAGCCTCATCCCCTGCGATCCTCAGCCGCAGTTGCCCCATGCTGGCCCCCACCTCCACCCCGACCCGCCAGGGACGAGCAGACTCACTCGCTCCACCGCTTGATGATGCCCGTGTTTTTCTTCGCCTTCAATGTGTTGCTGGCTGACTCCGAGAGCGGCTCGATCTCACACGACAGCCCATAGCTGGGAGGGGAGAGATGAGGGTTTGAGGTCTCTGCGCTGCCGCGGTGAGCACCGTGCCGGCAGGGCAGGGAGTGGAGCTCAGGGCAGCTGCTCAGCAGCTGGAGATGAGCGGTGGGAGCTCCCGATGCACCAGCGGCAGCACGGCCCCGGACCCCGCTCACACTCACCTCTCAGCCTCGCTGAGCCTCTCCAGGCTGTGGAACCAGTCCACAAACTGGTCTTCCTGCGTGAAGCTGTAGTTGTTGCAGGCCGACTGAAGCAGCTTGATCTGGGCGATGACTTCAAACTCCTACAGTGAACAGAAGCCATGAGACCAGATCTGTTTGCCAGCCCCAGCCTCCTCCACGAACTGCCCAGCCCCATACACAGAGACAGATATGAAGTCACGCCAGGGAGGTTTAGGATGGATATTAGGAAAAATTTCTTCACCCAAGGGGTTATCAAACATTGGAACAGGCTGCCCAGGGAAGCAGTTGGGTCACCATCCCTGGAGGGATTTAAAATACAGGTAGACGTGGTGCTTAGGGACGTGGTTTAGTGGTGGTTTTGGCAGTATTAGTTTAATGGTTGGACTCAATGATCTTAAAGGTCTTTTCCAACCTAGACGATTCTATGATGGACCAGAATCCTCCCCAAAAATGAAGAACATGACAGCAAGAAAAGGAGAGGGATCAACCCCGAAGTGACTGGCACAGCCCGGCCTTGAACCAAGTCACCGTCCTCCCTCCACCCCGCTGTGCTGCTGCCAGGGCAGAGCTCTCACCTTCCTTCTCTTCTCAAAGTTGATCAGCCCGCCCTGGAAAACAAGGAGCTGAACGTCAGTGTGCAGCAGGCAGAAAATTATTGCTCCCATACCTCCCTGCCCCCCGGCTCGCTGCCACTGCAGTGCGGGTGTCCCGGCCGAGGGGCAGACCAGAGCGCCCCTCTTCCACGGGCTGACACAGGGTGCAGTGTCGGACAGAGGATGCACAGGGTGCAGTGTCCAATGCAGGACGCGTGGGGGATCAGCCCTCCGCTTGTCAGCCCGGGCTCCAGGGCGGCTGTGCGGAGGAAGGAGAGGAAGGGGAGGGTAGAGATGGAGGTACGTACGTCCAGAAAATCCTTCATAGCGGTGTCGAGCATCACCAAGTCCGTGAGGAAGGTGCCAAGGTAGGGAATGGTGCCCTGCATCACGCCCTGTGGGGACAGCAAGGGACAGCAGGGTCAGCAGAGAGGTGGGACCAGCCCGGGCAGCCGCTGGGGAGGGGGCACGGGGGCGGCTGTGCCAGACTCACCATCTCTCGCTGCTGCTGCTGCCGCTTCTGAGCCCTCTTTGGGTTGATCTCCAAGGTGGCAAATTTGGATGTGCCCTCCTGGATGGTGGGGAGAGGTGAGGATCAGCGTGGGTGGGAAAATGCACCAATAGAGGAGCTAAAATTCACCCCCATTTTTATTGGTACAACTTTCCTTGTAGAGGGAAAGAGGGACGAGGAGGAAATCACAGCCGAGCTGCGGCCCACAGGGAGGAGAGGCTTAGTGAATAGGAACTGCTGCTCCCATTGCCAGCTCTGTACAAATGGCTCCTCAATGGGGCGTTTTGTTCCCTTTTGCATTTTGTATCCTCTCAGCCCCCAAACCGGAGCTAGGCTGGGAAGCCACAGAGAGGTTCTACTGGGAAGAAGGACGTTTTTCCTGCAGCCTTTCAGGAACACTAAAACCCCACCTGAAATCAAGAGGACTTTGCACGGAGCTGTTAAAACGCAGCTGCCTCTGGGGAGAAGCCGTCGCCTGGTGCACTGGATCCTATCCCCCGCTTATCTCTGCTTGCTGAATTGCTCTGCAAGCTTCAGGCAATGACGACATTTGGGCGGAGAAGCAGAAAGCCCAGCATGATGCGAAATCCCTGCCTGCTCCCCAGACTCAGCAGGCCCTGCCTGCACCCACACCGGCAACCCCGGCGGCGCTGCCAGGGCTGGGGCCTGGTGGCTGCAACGCGGTAGAAACTTCTGCCAGCATCAGCCTGAGCTCCCTACCAGTGACAGGGCGACCCCGGTGCCGCTTCCCCATACCTTAATGAGAAGCTCCCGGCTCAGCGAGTGGTTGTTCTCGTCGGAGAAGATCTCGGAGAGCTCGTGGAAAGTGCGGAAGCTCTCCCTGCTCGGGGAGAAACACGGGGATAAGTCAGCAGTGGTGCCACCCTGGGGTCTCCTCCTTGGGCTCTCTTCTGCTCACCCAAAGGACCCCACCATGCTCACAGCTCCAGCAAGGCCTTGCTTTTGGGGTCTATTCTAGTGTGCTTTGCACGGAAAGGAGGAGGAGATCATGGTCCTTTTATTTCCCCGCCCTCCTTAGGTCCCTGACCCCTTATGTTGGTCCCTGGGTTTTGGGCACCCTCCAAGAGGCAATGGTAGAGCCAAGATGATCCCATCTACACGTTCAAGGGCCACAGCCACAGCACAACCTCCCCCTTGAAACCTCCCCATGGCCACAGAAGGCCAGCAGGCGCTGCTTACCGTAGGACCTCGTCCCAGGTCTTCTTCAGCCGGTGAACGGCGTTGCACTGCAGAGCTGAGAGGATAGCTCGGAGGGAGGAGAAGTTCTTCAGGATGCGGCACTCCTGGGCGGAGACAAGGGGAAGACAAGACTCAGCATTAAAAAAAGCCCAAGGATCTGCTGGGATTCACACAACACAAGCCCTTGGCCCGGGGTGGGAGGGGAGCAGGGTGGTGGGCTGTCCTACCCGAGCCACTTCGATCCACCGCTCCACCACTTTAGCCCTCTGCTGCGGCTTCAGGGACCGGTCCCCGAGACACGTGGCGATGACACAGTTGGCCACACTATTGAACTGCGAGACCGTGGCACGGATGGTGGGCGCCAGGTGCTCTTTGCCTTTCTTGTCTCGCTGGGACCAGATGCAGCCCAGGCAGTGGTAAGGCACCACTTTCTTAAACAGCTCCTGGAAGATAAAGGGATGGAGATGGGTCTCTTTGGGGCCCTGGGAAGGGAAGAGGCCAGGAGGAAAAGGTGGAAGGGAAGAGACAGCCTGTGCCCAGAGCAGTAGGTAGCAGACGGGCAGAGCCCCATCAACCCGGCTGTCGAATGAATACTCACAGCATCCATCAGCGTGAACTGTTCTGCCACCATCTCTGGGGAGAAGGAGAGGAAATCCGGCTTCCCGTCCCCAACCCCGTTCTCCTCCACCAGCTGGAAGGTACAGCCACCATGGTCCACAGCTACGAGAGACAGCGCAAAGCTGAGCACCGCATCGCTGCCGGGGCCCACGCCGACCCACGCCAGCCCCCTGCCGACACCACATCCCACCTCCCAGGCTCTTAATTCCCATCTGGCTTCACGCCTCGAGAAACAAGGCTCCGATAAAAGGATAGTCATTTTAAATCTGGACACAAGTGTCTGCAGAGGATTAAAGGCAGATTAGCTAATCCATTTAGAGATCCCACTTCTGGTGCAGTTGGATTAGCTTCCCAGTATACCTCCATGTAAACGCAGGCAGGGTTTATGAGGGTTGGCCCCACGGCAAGACCCAAGGTTTTGGAGACCCTCGATGCCAACCAGTTGCACTCCCTCCCCCTGCAGCCCCAAACGCCCCCCCGTAAGCAGGGAAAGGACCCCACCTTCCGCCTCCGATTCGCTCTGCTCTTGCTGCTGGAACTGGGCCAGAAGGATGCGGGCTCGGCGCTCCAGGTCCGAGCCGGGGATGTTGTGGCGCACGTAGGAGATGAGCTGCTTGAGGCAAGCGAAGTCCGGGGGCTTGCGGAAGTCCTCCGAGTACTGGTCCAGCCAGGCGCCCAGGATGGAGGAGATGGTGCTGTGGGAAGGGGGGAAACGCAGGCAAGCCTGCATGAGAATCGAGCGCCAGGAGAAACCCGTGTGCACCCTGAGCCCCAGGCATCAGAAGCACCCCTGGGACAACACATCCCTTTGTACGAGAACCAAAGAGCTATCACCAGAGCCACCCATTTTGTTCAGCCACAGACTTACTTCTTCAGCTCCATCCTCTCGTCCACAGCGTGCCTGGCATGGTCCCCATTTGCCTGCACATGGAGTTTGCCGTACCTGGTGGGGCACAAAGAGGAGGCAGTGAGCATCCTGGACTCAGCTGTGTCTCAGGGCTCCCTCCACATCACCCTCAGCTCTACCAGGGGGTCAGGATGAACCTCTCATGTACTGTCCTGCTCCCCTGGTTTGCCACAGCCCCTGCGTTACAGGAAGAGGGAAGCAGCCAGCACTGGCCACCTTGCAGCAGGGCACCAACTGGAAGGGCTCCAGCTCACTGGGAAGTTGTGTCCTCCCTGCCCTACCCCAAAACCTTCATGCTGATGGGGTTGGGAGAAGCCCATCAGCCCTCCAAGGCATAGCAGCAGAAGATGCTGGGACTCTCCTGGTCAAGGGGGCTCAGATAGTGGCCACCCCCAGTTGTGTTTTGGAGCTCAGGGCAACCTCACCTGTTAAGCAGCAGGTCCAGCACTTGCTTGGTGGTGGCAAAGGCCCGGTAAGTGCACAGGAAGATGGTGACGTAGGTGGAGTCATTGCCCTTGAAGGCTGAGACCAGGTACTCCACCAGCTTCTCCAAGGTCCCAGCTTTTATCGTCCGCACCTTACACGTCTCATAGAGGTTTAAGGCCGACTCGTTCTCAAACTGCCGGGGCAAGAGCAGAAGTCAGTGGGCTGGATGAAGACAGGCACGTTCAAGCGCAATGCAGTCCCACCAGCTTTGCAAGCTGCTTTTGGGTCTAGGCTGGGACCACAGAGACCCCCTACAGTGCCTGGGGCTCTTGTGATGGGCCTGGGGAAAGGGAAGCTGGGTCTCCTCTGACACCAAATACCAGTAACACAGCTGAGAAGACTTGAGCATTTGGGGAATCCCAGGAAAGGTCTCAAGGTTGCCAAAAATCTAGATGCAAATCAGGGTTACCCTATTTTGCAAAATGGGGCTTCAGCTCGTTTCCCCCATGCCCCATGGGGCAGAGGCCAGCAGGTACTCCCAAATAAATACATGATTCCCAGATAAGGCGTGGAGGGACCCCCCAGGACAGGAGCGTATGGGGCAGTGAGAAGAGGGCAGTACATGGGCTGGTATCGACCCTGCCAAGCCCTGACATCAGGTCACCACACCTCTGGCAGGGTCACATGTGAGGACACCCCGCGGCGGCAGGCTGGTGGAGTGCCCAGCTTACCCCCAGCCATCGCTGCCCTTTGTTGGCCGTGTGATGGAGCTGCACTTTCCGGAGCGATATGCTGTAGATCACACCATCCTCCAGCTCTTCTCCGATCTCCTGTGTGGAGCTCTGCACGGGAGGACAAGATACACCGTGAGATAAGGAGGGTGAAGCGTGGCAGAGATGCTCTTGCGGCTCATACGAGGCATCTCAGCCAGCCAAAGGCAACAGCTGGCAGGCAGCGAGAGTCTCCCTTGCCCGCTCAGAAATGCAAACCAGGCGACACCAGTCCTCCTGGCCGGATTAACCCTGGGCCCACCCGAGCCCGCACACAGGCAGAGCCAAGGCTTCGGGAAGCCGCTCTCGGTCTGCTCCGTGTCCCCTGCCTCTGCAAAGCGCTCCTGCCCCAGCGCCGGGCGCCGAGCAGAGCGGGGACCCCTTGCCAGGCAGCGAGGGGGGCGGGTGGCAGCACACCCCCACACCCAGCCCCGGCTGCTTCCCCCTCCCCAAGCCTTTGCCTTTCCCGTAAGGCGACATTGCCGCCCGGTCTGACCATAATCTCGGTAATCTGCCCCTGCGGGAACTGAGCACCTCAGTGCACCTTCGGTAATAAATAATAACCACGAAACCGAGCCGCCCATGAGCTCTGGCCACACGCACAAGGCAGAAATCCAAGGGAAGAGCTCAACACTGGGGGGAACCTCAGGGAGCGGCACTGGGGTGGGCTCGGGCACAGCCGGGACAGGTCCCTGCACCCTTGGGGACAGGCACCTCTGGGTCACAGCCCGAGCTACGAGGGTCACGTTTCTGCTCTAGGCAGACGGAGACAATCTAAAATTCGGTGAGGAAAGAGGGGATGCTTCTCGAAGCCTGCCCCAGCTCCACGTGCCAGCGTGGGGCTTGGTGGCTGCTCCAGCCCCACAAGGATAATTCGGTTCTCTCCGCCTCCCTCCTCCTCCTCCTCTCTCACCACGCTCTGCTGAGTCAGCGCCTCCCTTAAGAGGATTTATTCAGATCCTTTTAAACACCACGGGGATCTCCCCCGCCCTCCATCCCCCACGCCAAATGGTGGGACGCAGTGCAACATGCGGCAAAACCCACTGCTCAGCAGATGGGGAAAATGCCCGAAAGCGGTAAGCGGGGGGAGGTGATGACGCACTGGGGTGCAGGGGCTCGGGGACAAATCCCCCCTGCGTAACACGCTGCTCGCCGGGGGCCAGAGCCAGCCTGCAGCTCTACCTGCAATGTGCCTCCCAGGAGCACAAAACCCCCGAGCAACGGCACCAACGTAGGGCTTGCCGGGGAAGAAGCTGCCACGGGGTGACCCAGGATGGAGCCCCAGGAGCGCCGCTGCTCCATGCAGAAAATCCTCCCAAACTGCTCCCCACAAACACGGGAATGGCCATACCCAGGGCCCCGGCTTCAGACAGCGCTGCACGTCTCGAGAGACACTGAGCAGACACCGCTGAACATGACCCTGAGCTGATGTGCACCTAACCCACTCTAACCATCCTTTATCATCACCATCACAGCAGCGGTCACTGGGCTGTTATCATACCCTGCTCAAGTCAAGTGATATGAGCAAAGAATTAAGGCAGGGAACCACAGCCAGCTCAGAGAGTGAGGGGAAAACTTTAAAAAGCCTCTCATTCATGGCCGCAATGAATGAGGACAGAGAATGCCCCTGGGCAGGGTTACTGCACTTCTTCCTCGCTCTCTGCTGAACCTGCTCCTCTCACTTCGTGCCAGACTACCGAGAGGTTTGGTTTGCTGAAGCTCGAGAGGGTGTGAAGCTCCTAACTTCAGCTGCGCTGCGAACATCAGAAGTCCTTCCCGGGGTGCGCCGCCTTCCAGACCAACCCTGACAGCACCCGCGCGAGGTGGTGGACAGACAGACATCCTTCTGGACGTCTGCGTCAGCCCCCTCCTGTTCTTCGCCCTGGGATAAATCATAGCATTTATGCTCAGAGATTTATGTTCAAGTATAGACAGATCTGAATTTCAAGAATGGAAAAGGCACCCAGCAGCACGGCATGCCCTGTGCCTTCACAGACACCGTGACATGAAAGTACATCTCCCTCCTGCCTGGATAAGCCCCCCGGCCTGACGATGCTGGCTGCTGGGGCTAGTGCAGATCTGAGGCTAGTTTCCCCCAGCTCAGCTGGCCCAGGCACAGACGGGCTGGCAGCCCTGAGCCCCCATGGCTGGCACCACCCCGCCCAAACACCAACAGTGGCACGAACAAACCTCTGAGCCCACCCTGCTCCCCACTCCTCTGCAGCCCCACGTCACATTCACGCTGCAAGCCCCCTGGAGCGGCCACCCGCGGCCGCAGGGAAGACGAAGCCATTTAAACACATGAGCGAGGGGAAGGTGAGCTTGGTGTGTAGCTAAAGGCACCAGGAGGCGAGAGAGCTGGGCTTCTCCCCCGTCACCTCTCAATCTCTCCATCAAAATTCATAGGAACGAGGTGCTCCTGAGACAGGTGAGTCACCCCCGACCCCACAAGCAGAGACACCTCAGAGCTGGGAATCGAGGGGACCGGCACGGCCTCGGGAGAGCTGCCGGCACTGCTAAAGCCTCGCGTCCCCTCTGGATCAGCCACCTACAGTGATGGTACCTAACTTGAGCCCAAGTCAGCCAAGCTGTCTTTCTTCCAGCTATAGGTGCTGTTTCCAACAAAAAGAAAGAAGAGCTGTGGGAACTCTTCCCAGTTTGTCCTGAGAGACCCCCAGACGCTGGTGCCCACAGCTATGTGCTGTCTCCCCAGAAGTGACAGCAGGAGATGCCTCCTGAGCGCGCGAGCCCAGGGGGCAGTGATAGAGAAGGGGGATCGCTGCCAACGGCGCTTCACATCAGCCCTCCCGTGCTCTTACTTTGGGCTTTACTGCCCAACCTGCAGATCAGCCCTGCCCTGCGGATCTTCCCGTTGTACTGACCTCGGGCTGGAGGAAAGCTCTGGGTCCAGCGGGACCAGACCCCTGTGCAGTCTAACTCAGAAAAGAGATTTAGCCGGGCAGTTGTAAACCCCAGACACAAATATCAAGAAAAATCTAATGTTTGGGGAGATGCAATTAAATTAATAAAGAAATCAAATCATACGGGAGGACAGAATGTCCCAGGATCAATCCATGAATCATTGGCAGCTGCTGTGCAACTACAGTGGAAAGTATTGCCGTAACTGTGCAGGCGTTTTCACTCTGCATTTCGTGTCACGTGCAGCGGATACACCCAATTTTGATGTGCGTAGACGCAAATTTTGTTTCCTTCCCATATTAAAAACTGTCAGATTCATTCATTTTTTGTCTTGCTGACTTGTGCGATATCCCCCAAAGTTCCCCCTTTGCAAACCACACACGAAGTACGCAGCTTCCCAGCAGTCTTCAGCCAGGCCCACGCCAAGAGCCAGGCGAGCTGCTACACTGGTACATTTTAAAATTTGGCTATTTATATTCTGCGTGAGCTTCCTCTTTCCTACCGCTGCTTCTCCAAGATGCTGATTGTGCATTCCGCACATGTTGGTTAAAAACCAACGAAGCAAAAAGCAGCAGCCGCAGGACGGAGCCAGTGAAGTCCCACTCCAACACCTGCCCCAAACGCACGCTTCTGCCCTTGCAGATGAGGAGACGCGGGGCGGGAGCAGGGCTGGGAGAGACACAGAACCTCGGCCTGTGGCTTATGTATGTGCTGGCCACCAAGAACCCTGTGATCCTAAGTCTGGCACGCACACAAGGGTTTCCAGCAAGTCAACCAAAGATGAACGTCTTCAAAATAGTCGCTGAAGAGCTCTGACAGACAAGTGTGGGTGAATACCACCACTAGAGCTCCCCGTTGCCTGCCCTACACATCTGCTAGAGTTTTCTGCCCCTCACAGCAGAGGGGAAAGTGAGTCGGGCCTCAGCCAGCACCACCACAGCCCAGCACCCGCGTGCAAACCCTCCTCCATCAGTGGTTCAACCCCAATACCTGAGCACCGCGCCACGGCAGGGATACAGCTGAACGTCCCTTCTGCTTACTGCATCGCGGTGGTAGAAGAGATGCGTCCAGCAGCCCCAGACAGCACTTTAAATGGCTTCAACAAGATTCAGTAAAGCTTTTCTGTGAGAGCACTAACTTTGAGCACATCGACGGTTACGGCATTTACACCTTCCACCAAACTCATACGGAAGGGACTCTGCACCCCAGAAAGTGAGTTCCAACGCATTCCAAGACGGGCAGCAAAAAAGGGATGACGCAGAAAATGAACATTTGACCATGATTTCTCCAGCTCAGTGTGCAATCCTGCTCCTCTCCATACAGCAGGAAAAGGCCTCTCGATGGAGGGGCACAAGGAGAAACCACATGTTTAACTTAGGGGTATGAGACGCCCAATTCTGCAGAGTCGGAGGCTTTTGCAAAAGCAGCCGTAAGTGAACTCTGCAGGAGTTCATCCCCTGAAATATGAAACTGGAGGTCTGCACCAGATGGCTTGCCCGGTTTTAGAGACGGCCTCTGCCAAGTGCAGATAGCCCGGGGCTGCGTGAGCAACAGCGAGCGCCCCGCGGGTAGTTCAAAGCACTGGTGACTACACCGGGGAGGAATTCCTGCTCCGTGCAATAAACTCCTCTACTCTCTGGTGAATGTTCTAGTACACGGCGTGGTGCCGAACCCCACGTCTTCACATGGAGGTTTAATAACAAGCTCTAAGACGTAGCCAAGGTTTGCGAGCCTGGAGGGAGGGCTGCGGTGCGAGGGACGCTCGCAGGAGCCAGGCAGAGAGCAGCGGGGAATCTGCCTTCGTCTCTTCTCGCCGGCTGAAGGGAGGGGAAAACGCGAAAGCCAAGCAGCAAAGCAAAATATTGGCTAGGGATCTGCTTTTTAGAAAGCGTTTGAGATCAGTCACAAAGGTGGTTTTAGTAAGGCAGGAGCAAAGTACAGGACTAAGCGTGAGCATGACAGCATCCCTGCACGTTACACACAGACAATTACCCAACAGTTACCAGGTCTTGAGAGCTCTGGTCCCACGTGCCCTGGGTTAGCGCATTGGCCTCCAAAGACACAAAATAATGAACTGTGATTGGAAAAAGGTATTAATTTCAGCACACGTGGAAGAGGCAAAACTGCTTAAAGTGCTTTTACTGATGCTCCCTGGACAACAGCTGGTTTAAAGATCACGATGTTCGTGTTGCTCTGTTCCCTTTCGGCTGGGCTACACAGAACGCCTGTTCTACAGACAGGTATCACACGGCACCCACAGTATCTCTGCACTGTGATTTCAAGGGCTGTTGCTACCAGCCACGAGGGAGAAGCAGACGCTAACCCTGCCCACGGGACGCTGGGAACCAGCGTCAGTGGGGAATGAACAGTCTCGCTGGCTGATGAGACAAGAAAAGGCAGAGCTGAGCCTCAGAGACATCACCAGGAGTTTCTCATTGAAGCTCCGTGTTTGCACAACTTCGAAAGGACTTGATGGAAGCTGGTAAAGCCAGAAACAGAAAGTGGGGTTTGGTCTTTGCAATCCCCAGTCCCTTCTCAGAACAACCCCTTCCCACCGGTAACGGGAAACGGGCCTTTCCAGAAACGAAGAAACCGGCTCCACCAAGGACCACGTCCTCCACAGTTGACACAAACCCCGAATTAACTTTCGTTTCACTCCCGGGAGCAAATCCCGAACCCATGCAATGAACAGCAGCCGCTTTGGGGCCTCTTATGTCACCCGAAGCGTAGGGCTTTATGCAAAAGGAAACAGGAAAAAAGCCACCCCCATCTAGTGAAAGGAAAACAACTGCAGTTCTGTGAACCAAAGATAAAGACCGCAAAAGCAGAAGTACTGTCTGTCCTACGCATCCAAAATAAGCGCACGCAGCACAACACCCTTCCTCACGGGGACTTCCAGGCAAAAAGCCCCACGGTGGATGCTCCCTCACGGCTCCGCCGGCCGGGATTGCCCCGTCCGCTCCACACACTCTTCGGCAGTTTCCTTCCCCCGGCTGCGCTCAGGAAGGTGACAGAGACTACCCAAAGCCGGTGAGGAAGCTGCTGAATACCCGCTGTGTTCAGGGAAATAAAAGGTGCCCCGTGCTGGCGCCCGCCTACCCCGGTGACCCCCGGCACGTGCTTTGGATTAGCAGCCCCATGGAGGGCAGGAGCGCTCTTGCTCCCCAACACCATCCCAGCAATGGCCGTGGTGGCACTGGGGTATGATGGTTCTCTCCAGCCAACACTGGCCTTGGGCAAGTTGACGTCCCGCTGTCTCCATTCCCCCCGAGGCGTGTTCCTGTTGCTGCCGATGGAGCTCGAGTCCCCCGCGGCAGCTCGGCTGCCCCCTGCCCTGGGCACCGCTCCCCGCGCAGAGCTGTTAGGCAGATGGACATGGTTCCTTTGGCTTTTCATCACTCTCCGCCTTCCTTCCTGCCTGCTCAGAGCCGCCTCAAACCAGGACCGATTCCAACAGCCCATTAAAACACAGCGACAAAGGGGGGAAACAGGAAAAGAACAGAAAAAGGGCCAGAAGCTAAGCTTAAACCCGCTATGAAAAGGGGGTGTTTTTGCCAGGACACCAAGACAGCGGCGACAGCTGAGAGCCTGTTCTCGCCCCATCAGCTGCTGGGCTCTGCACCCGCGCTTTCCTGACACCCTGAGCTCCGCTTTCGCTCTGCTTCAGGTGTTTCAGCCATGGAAAGCTGCACCCAGCGCCCGCGGGGAACAGCCCCGGGGCCGTGCATCACCCGACGGGACGGGGCAGAGGGAGGGGACACCTCCCCCCTCAGGGTCTGGGGCTGCCCAAGGCTGCCAGCAGGTCTGATCCTGTGTCCGTAGCCCAGGGGGGTTAGAGAAGACAATATTAAAAGGCAGCCTCCTCCACCCTCGCAGCTTAGGAATAAGAGAAAGCAGCGGCTGGCGGATCGGTTACAAAGGCATCTTGTGACTCGCATGCAGTGAGTCAGTGGCTGGAGCGAGGATTAGGAGCTCAGCGCTCGGGTCCAGAGAAGAGACAGAGCAGACACGCAGGATTCCTCCCCCATTTGCTTTTGTTTTGCTTTTAAAGAAAACTAAGAGCCTTCTCACACATAGAGACTTTTTCGCTCTTTTTATGGTCTGGAAACCAAGAGTCAAAGATCTGCAAAGTCGCCCCGTGTCCACTCCATCCCTCCCGGCCCCCAAGGGGCAGGATCAGGCCCCCTGACGCAGGGGCTGATGCTGGTGCTGGGGGATCAGACTTGCTGCAGAGATTCCCCAGGGAAAAACAAACTTAATCTGCAGCTGGCAGTGCCACAAATGCCAGAGATGACTGTTTAACTCCAAACCCTGTGTTTCCTAGACCCGGGAGTAGAAAAGACCACCAGCACCTCCAGACGTTTGCATCCTATGCGAGAACACCACCGAAGCAGGACTTCCCTGGTGTTTCCTAGCAGGGGACGTGCTGGGATGGGCTCCCTTTGCAGGCTGCTGAAGGTTAGAAGAAAACCGAGTGCAGCAGGTTTTGCTTCCTCTCTAAGTCGATGGAAAAAAGATCCCGCCGACACAGCAGTTCTAGCTCTTGCTCCACAGTCCTTAGCTTTGTGTTCGTGAGCGCTTCGGCGTGCGTTTCGGCAGCATCCATGCTCAGCGCCAACGCCTACACGGCGTCAGGCTTGGCTACGAGGGACGCAGCTGGCCTTCGCTTACAGAGCAACTGCTCCGCTAGAAACTCGCCTAGAGCCCGGAGGGTAATTACTGGAAGTGAAACCATAACGACATGACTGGTGAAAACTGGTGTATAAAAAATGAATACATATTGCTTTGTAAGGTTAAATAAAGATAGAGCAGTTCATAGTAAGTCATTTCAGCTCAGAACAAAGGTCTGTATTTCACCAAGATAGAACAGAAAAATCTGCAAAAAACATAATGGAAACAAGTTCAAAAATTGATTATGTGTGTGCGTACAGTACCACCTGTAAGTCACACGCAGCGTGACGGCTCTACAGTGCCCTGTTCAAATGCAAAGAAAAGCCGGGTGTGTGTCCCGAAGGGGTACGGTTCAAGCCCTCCTGATCTAATGTTACCCCATTGATTCCACTGCTGAATCTGGGCCCTTTTACCCCAGGCGTGTTATTTCTGCGGCACGAAATACTGCTGTACGTATTTGGAAAGGGATGGCGATGAGGTTGGCGTTCAGAGCTGACGTACCTTGAAACCAATTGGTATGCTCGCTCCTGAAATGCCAGTTACGTCGTTACACGTGCTAACCAGAACACAGAGGCTTGGCCGTTGTTGCAACTCCAGGGCAATGCTCGTCCCTCGCACGTATCAGCACCTGCAAGCTAGCGAGTTCATCTACCCCAAAAGTCCAGTCTTTACATTCTCAGAGACGCAAAGCCTTGAATAAGTCTTCTCCTGCTCTCAGCTCGTAGCCCACGTGCCAGTCCAGACAGCCAAAAAATTAATTGTAAGAAGTATCCGCTGCTCCAAACCCGCCTTCTTTTGTCAAACCTCCCCCGTAGCACGTACCTGACCCACATGTACGAAGCTCACACCTGGGCACACACCTGCGGCACCAGCAAGGCTTGTGGGATGTGCAGAAACAGCAACACAACAACCACGGCTCCAGCAAACGCCAGGTGTAGAACATCAGCCCAGACCCAGGAGGCGGCTTTCAGCTCCGTGTGCCGTGCCGGGCCGAACCATCCCGCCAGCCCCACGCCAGCGCTCCCAGGGGGCTGCACCACACGCCATTCCTGGGCAGGCTGGATAAGCTGTGAGCGACTGCCTGTGCACTAACTCACCTGCTGTAGCTCACAGAGGGAAAAGAAAGCAGAGCCCTATCTTTCTGCCGTTTTGAAGGTGCACAGATTGGGATGGACGCCCTGGAGGCTGTCCAAAAGCCACGGCCCTGTCTGGCTGCAGTCTGGCTTACGGTAACTGTGCCGTCACCCTGCGTTTCAATTTGAACAAGGTTAATTTCGATTTAGCTCAGACACATCCTCTAGATAAGCTGAACCAAAATAAGCCCTCGAGAAATAAATGTGTCCACCCATGTGTTTACACTGCCTTACGTCAACTCACATTCCCTCTGTTTAAAGCTGGTGCGATGGAAGCGTGGGCAAAGCCGACAAGCCCAGACTTCTCGGGTCCCCCTCCCGAAAATCCCATCTCCCCAGCCTGCGCAGAGGAGGATGCCGGGGGGGCTCCGGATGCCCCCAGCCCAGCCTGACCCCGGGGCAGAGACTCGGGCTCTCTCCCAGCCCGGTTCAATGGCACCACTGTGCTCCGGGGCTGGAGAGGGGCTCGCGGTGCCGGCGGCAGAGGAACAGCCTCGCCGGATGGCTCGCTCTTTGTGTGCGTGTCTGCATCAGGGTGACCCAGTAAACAGCTGAAGCAGAGAAAACGCAGGAACAATCCAGCGCGGGGAGGCAGCGAGGGGCTGCCGGTGAAAGGACGGGAGCAATAAATGCCAGCCTTTGTTCTGCGGCCGTGCCCCTTGCGCCCGACTCCCACCCCGGCCGGGATGACGTAGGAGCCCTCCATTTGCTGCCCGTGCCTTCCCGGGCTGCCCCGCGCCGAGCTCAGCCTGGCTCGTCCCAGCTTTCTCCCGACACCCACCACTCCGGCGTGTCCGACCGCATCCCAGCTGCGGGTCTCAGGGCATCCCCTTCTCTCCGGGGAAGGGCGGGGAGAGATTCTCCTCTTGCATGGACCACCTACTTGTTCCCCTCTCCAGGGCGCCTGTGGGAAGCTGGAAGGGGGAAGAGCAAGCACTTTTGCTTTGTAATCAAGAAAATCTCACCTTCAGAGCGTTACTCAAATAGGTGTCAACGAGGCAGGAGGTGCTACACAAGCAGGTAGAGGGGCAGGAGTCGACAAGCCGACACCTGGGGGGCCCGCAATCAGGATGCTCAGTCAACTAAGTCTGATTTCCACAGCTAAAGCAACTGAGAGCTTAAGTTTAATTGGCACCTTTGGGGAGAAAACAACTGAAAAAAAAATTAAAAAAAAAAATCCAGCTGTTGTCAAGTGCCTGAACATGCACACCGGGAACCCAAGCAGTGAGATTTGGACCCGGGCCCTGCCCTGAGAGCTGGGTGTGCCGGATCCTGCACATCCAGAGGGTGGAGGGTGGCTGCGGTACGAGGAACGCGGGTCCAGGCAGGGCGCGGGCAGCCAGGGTGGTGGGATGAGTTCCCTCCCCGGACCCTCAGCCCTGCACTTGTAGGTGAGGGTCCTGCCGTGGACCACGTCCAAGCATCAGCCAGAGTGGGACCTGCAGGCAGCCAGACCCCAGGGGGTGGCAGGGAGAGAGCAGGCAGCTTCATGCAGGGCTGTTCCGCCTTCCCACCGACCCTGATTCAGCGCAGACTTGTGGGACCGTGTTTTCTCCCGAAGACACAGCCCTTCTCCAGCAATGGCTGATGACACACCTGCATCTGCTCGGGCACATCGGGCATTGGGATTTCAGCCCATCACTGGGTCACTGCAGGCATTTGCAGGCAAGCGTTCCCTCACGCTAGTAGAGCTCTTTCTCAGCAGGTAGAACACCACCCAAGGAAGCCTGTTCCCCCTGCCCATGGCACTTTGGCGAGCCAGCACAGGCACGCTGCCACCCCGACTCGTCTGTTCCTGCCACCCTGCCCCGCTCATCCCCCGGGATCACCAGCCGCAGCTGAGCATCCCTGCAGCTCGCCCTCCCACTTAAAATGATTTGGGGGCACAATGATGTGCACAACGACCATGGGGCAGCGTCAGTGTGAAGGGGGCAGAGGTGCCCACCTTCCTCCCCGGCTCCTTTCCTTTGACATTGTCTGGACTAAGACAGGCCAAGCCTCAAACAGCCCCATCCTCTCAGAGCCGAGTTTTGCTGAGGAACATGCTGAAATCCATAGGAACGAGGACTGGGAGAGACGGAGTTTGTGGGATACCCCCCCCCAAAAAGCACCTCAGGGAATAAGTGTTTGTTATGACACTGGCTGAGCCATAGCTACGCTCTGAGTCACCCCCAGCGTGCTGCGAGGGAGGGACCAGCCTGGCCCGTCTTAATGCCAGTTCCCACTGTCGCAACTGGGACTGAATCTAGTAAACCGCCTCATCTAGAAACCCAGTAATCCCAGTGACAGTCACCAGCAACACGCACCGCCGCCGCATTGCTCAGCACGGGGATCCGGCCAAGGGGTCCCGACCAGCAGAACTGCCGCTGGGACCAAATATCCATTAAAAAAAAAAAAAAAAAGAGAACCAAAGGCAAACAAATAGCAAGGTTTGGAGAAAAGCTGGGCTGCTTTAAGGTGACAAACCAAACCAAGCATTAGCCTTGCTCTGAAAAGCCTGCAGTTATCACTGGGGCTGCAGCACTGGAGGAATGGGGGTGACACCTTTGGCCCCAGTTAACACCCCCCACATCCTCCAGCGCCCGCAGATCACTGTCTCTGCTGCTGCTCTGATGCACAGACCTAGCCGGCAGCAGGCCACCAGCTGAGCCTTTTAGGCAAGCGTCTTTGAACAAAATCCCTGGGGTTTTGCCCTAAACTGGAAGGTGAGCTTTGGGACTCAAACCCCCCTACCACGCGAAGGTGTGCGCTTCAGCATCTTGGTTCACGTCCCACAGCTGAGTTTTGACCCTGCCAGTCTCGGGCAACATGCTTCGCTTTGCCCAGCGTGGCCAAACGACGGTTTCCCGAAATTACTTCCAATTCTACGAAGCCAACCCAAACCAAACACATCATTTCACAAACGAGGGCGCTGGAGGCTGGAGTGGGGAGCCTCGCGCAGCTCTCGGCTTGCGAGTCTCCACGGAGACCCGACCACTGCAAAGAGCAGGGAAAGGTTGCGTGGTTTTGCTCCATCACATGAAAAGAAGTTCTGGTAAGACGGGTAGCAAAACCCTTTGAAAAGCAGGTTTCCACACAGGCCCTCAGCTCAGCTGCTGTTTGTTAAAGTGTGGTTAGCAGACAGAAGAGCCGCTCTAAAAATAATGCCTCAGCATTCCAAATAAACTTGCCTCCGATGAGTTTCCTCTCCAATCTGCTCTGTTTGCAAGTTAAAGCAAGTTTTTTCCCCCCCCTGTCAGCTCGGAGGACTCGGGTGGTGCCTGGCAGCTGGAGCCACCTCCATCCTGCCTCTGCGGACCCCGGGGCTCGCCAGGCAGCCGTGGCCACCAGCCCCGCTCCACGGGCACCCAGCACCCCAGGCGCAGAGCGGGCAGACGCCCTTCCCCATCCCAGCGTGTTTCTGACAGCAGGGCTCATCGAAATACCAACTGTGCAATGAAAACAAACCCACTGCTGTCAAGCTATGCAAGTGAAACGGGCCACGCACGTGCCTCCGCACGCGCTTGATCTCCACTGACATTTAGCTGTCACGTAACTCCTGACCCTCAGGTATGTTAGACAGAAACTCTCGGCGGTTATCTAATGTACCAGTGCTGCCCTGTAAGAACCTGTACCAACGCAGTCCCAGGTACAGAACCAAAGACCTCAGAGTTTATTTGCATAACACCATAAAAACCAAACAAAATCAGCTGGAGAGGGACAGAGGTTTTAGGTGCTGCAGAGTTGTCACTTCACTGTAACCAAAAGAGACCGGTGTTGGCTCGCCACAGCCCAGGCGACGGCATGGCCCACGCAGAGGTTTAGGAAAGGACTTCTCACCTCCGGGAGAGCTGTTTCCAGGTGTGAAAAGAACAAAAGGCCCATCCACAAAAGCCCTTCTGCAAACACCAGATTACACGTGAGCAAAGCCACCCCTGCGCCAGCCACGGCGTGGGCTCAGGGCATGGTCGCCGTGCAGCTCCCTCGCACCTCTGCCCCTGCTCCCGTCCCCTCCCCTGTCCCCATCCAGAAGGCCAGCCTGGGAGGCAGAGTGCGGGGGGAGCGGCTGGGATTACCCTGCTGGAGCTCAGCGCTCTCTTTCCCTAACGACTCCGGAGCAAAGTCCAAATGCATCTTTAGGGAAGCTCTGTGAGCCAGGCGGGCTGGGGCTGCTGTGAGTCCCCACACGGGGACAGGAACGAGACAAACCGACAACTGAAGTGGCCAAAGAGCTCAATTCTTCCCCTGCCGCCAGTTTTCCCAGGCAGGCTCGCTCCAGCCAGAGCCTGCAGTACAGTTTCCGTGTGATGCTTAGCAGGTTTCCCTGGGCACCAAGTCCTTCCTCGTAAGAGCCCTCACGCCAGCTTCACCCTTCAGCCTACGGATGCTTCTCGCTGCAGAATGAAGGCCCCAAAGACCCCCGCAGCAAATGACACACGTTTTGGACAGGCCAAGGATGCCGCTGTTGGGTCTAACACGGGACCACGCACGGGACAAACAAATTAATCTACGGAGGGTATGAGTCCCACAACTCAGCTCTTTCTCCCCAAACCCAAGCGATGCTCCAAATCCTGACCCACCCCCATCCAAGACCCCGCAGGTGCCGTCCCACCGAAGGGATGCACAAACTCTGACCCACCACAAGCCGCGCTGGAGCCCCCCGGGCCCCCCGCCAGCAGCTCGGCCAGCTTTGTATTCAAATCCCGCTCCTTAGCAACGGCATTATTTTGCCCCCTTCTTGCTGGGTCCGTGGGAGATGAGGAAATATTTGAGAACTGCAACAGCCCTGCCGCAAGTATATATTTAAATAAAAGGAACACAGCCGCTTGCAAACAACTCACTAGGCAGCTCTGGAGATAACGGCGTTAGAGAAAGTGCAAGCAGGGGATGCCCAGCCTTTAAATGTGGTCTAGGGTGACCTAAATAAGCCCGCTGCTCCTTCAATCACGCACGCCTCAGGGGACAGAGCGGCTGGCAACTAGAGAGCCGGAAAGGGTGATGGAGGAGCTGCTAGTAGTGAAGTCTTTTCCACAGCCTCAGGTGGCCCTAAAAACAGACGGTGCTCTGGCCCCCATTGTGGGGTGGTCACAGCCAACCCCCCAGCTCCGAAACAGCAGTGCCAGCGGAGTGAGACCCATCCCCACAGGCAGAGCCGGCCTGACGCTCTCTCTGCTCACTGTACCCCAAATCCGGACAATTTTCCCCTGGAAATCCTCAGAGATTGCATTTGGTTGCCCCTGCCCCATAATCCCACCCCGACAGCTAGAAAATAGATGGCTGTAGACAAGGAATAGTGTGACCTGGGGGGGCTGGAATGCCCCAAACTGCAGCACGGGACCTGCTGCCTCCCCCATTGCAGGGAACCCCAGGAGCGAAGCCAGGGCATGGGGGTGGCCCGGGGTGGGGTGGGGGGTTGTTGACCATCTGGTCTGTGGATAAACAAAGATTTCAGTTTCCAGGGTTGCGATTCTGGTACTAAATCCACTAAAACCTCAGTGAGATCCCAATATTGGAGGATTTCCCACCCCTACGGAAACATGGCACGGCGGCCTCCGAGTAAGAGGATCCTTAGACAAACACATTTAGGAACGTCTCTCCAACCATACCAAATAATAATTAAAAAATCCCTCCCACCTCTGCTATTCCCATCCTGCAGCAGCCACCAACAATCAGCATCTCAGCCTGCTCCCGGCCTCACTGCCGGCTCCAAACCCTTCTGGAAGGGAGCCAGAAGGTAGGTCCCCATCCAAGAAATACCAACAGATGATGTTCATCTGGCAAATTGCAAGGGCCATATCAGGTTGTGGCTGGGGGAGGAGAACAGGCTAGGAGAAAAGGATCTTCTTCCAAAGGCACCATAGGAAGCTAAAAGAAAATGGCCTTTAAGAAATATCTTTGCCCCTCCCGTGCCTCCTTCCCGGCTGTAAAGAACAAGCACTGACCTCCAAAGCATCTGGGCTGAGCAATTCAAGTTTTCGAGGATGCATTTAGCAACTGAAAATCTCCTAATTGTTCAGAAGACAAATGGAGCCAGAATAGCAAGGACTTAAGCTTTTTTTGATCTGTCAGCCCAGCCACTTATCCAGAGGTTCGACAGCGTCAGCCTCATGAAAGCTTCAGTCTGTGCCATCTGCAGGGGTGTCCATGGCCTGCCCATCCAGCAAGGACTGGGAGGTCCAGGAGGAGGACCACCAAATTCACTTTGCAGCTGCCACTGGACAGGAAGGATTGATACTTGCTGCTGGTTTGGGATGGATTGGAACTGGAAAGGCCAAAGCAAAAGGTCTGCAAAGCCGGTCCGTTGCTTGAGACAGTCAGCTTAAGTTTTCCGTTCCCTATGGTTAAAATCGCGGCAAGAGCACTTGGCAACACGTGGCCATGAGACCTCAAGCAGGACCTCAAAGCGATGCCTGGGAGATCGATACCGTTGCTGTGGGATACAGGCAAAGGTCTGCCTTGCTGACATCCGCAGGGGCTCAGCCCGAGGAGTGGAAAACAAGCTCCACATTCCCCGCAACCTGCCCAGCAGCTTTCCAGGGATCCTCTGTTCCCTGTGGGACCTGACCATCCACCCCATAAGCTGGCACAGTTCCACTGAAACCAGCTCTGTCCCAGGGACCAGCGGCAGCGCTGCAGGGCTATTAACGGGGCTTAGCAAAACACTGATGGTCTCTGGGGGTGTTTCTTATTCAAATAATCTCTGTTCTTCTCCTAGTGCGCATCTTGCAGAGTAACTCTACTCGAGCATTATAACCTCGCCAGGCTGCTGCCAGGACAGTTGTCACAACACTTTATTTTTTTTTTTCCTTTCCCCAGTCGTGCACTGCAATGCCGGCAAGCGCAACCCGTCCGGGGGGGCTTAGAGAGCAACGGGGAGCCCTTTGCACGAGAACACACTAGAGCTTAGCGGCTCTCCGAGCATCTCAAAGCTGCTCAGGAGACAGCAGGTCACCATACCCAGCTCTGGGATGCACCTTTTCTTGCAAATGGATGGTACAGAGAAAGGACGGATTTGTCTGCGGGTTGTTCAGGGCTGGGAGGAATGCCCAAGCGGTCGGATGCTGGGACTGTGCTCTGACCATTACGCAGCACAGACCCATCTACAGAGCAGAACTGTGGGCAAAGATGACTTCAGAGGAGGTCTGTCAGGCAGCCGTCTCTCTCTGCCATGCTCAGGTGAGCGGGGGCTTGCTCAGTGCCAGCGGGGGCCACACAAAGCCACCCCCAGCACCTCACTTTTTCTTTGCAGCCCACATCACCTAAGATGCTGCCAAACCCTCTCCTGAGCCCCGGGGCCTCCTCCGGCCGGGGTGCACGGGTGGGCTCTTGTGTGCCAAGCCTCTCGCTTAGGGTGAGAGGAGCAGCACGCTGCATCGCGCTGCCATCACCCCCTCTTTTCCTCCCCCCTCCTCTCGCTCTCCCTGCCAAAAGCGCGGCCCCCTCGGCCTCCCGGAGTGCGGCGGCCGGAGAGGCTGGACTTCCTGCCAGGCATAACACGAACCAGATGATGTACTCCAAACAATGTCAGAACGCCCACCCCCGGGAGAGAGAAGCAGGGAGGGGAAAGGGGGGAAAAATAAGCTGGATGGAGTTTTCATGAACTCTGGGCAGAGCTGACGAGCCCCTGCCACCAGGCCAGAGGTGAACCGATACAGCCGGAGCCTGAGATAATCCTTCCCGTCCCTGGCTGACCAAGACTTTCCATCGCAGGTTATGGGGTAGATAGATTGTTTAGCACCGGGAGAAGGAGCCATCGCCCCCTGAAACGCTGGCTGCCCTCCCCGGATATCTGCACAGTAACTCAAAAGGGTTTAGTGGTGTTTCCCCCGCCTCCAGTGGGAAGCATCCAGAGCAGAGAAGCACATCTGCAGCTGGCTCTAAATCCCAGCAAAGCCAGACTAGCTGACCCTTGCTGGTATTAACCCCCGCACCACCAGCCCGCAGGGCTCAGACCCTGCCATTAAAGCACCACCTCTGAACACCAAAACCTTCCTCCAGCCAGGCTTCTCCTAACACACCATTTGCTCAGAATCAATGACATTCCTGGCACGCCAGAGACGATCATCCATTACTAAGAAAAAAGGCACAGCTCTGCCTCAGATTATTTTGGGTGCCTCCGCAGCCACTGCCATCAACAAACCGCTCAGGCTGAGACCTCCAGGGGACCAGTCCCACTCCGAACCACCCGAGGTTGAATCCCAAGAAGCACAAATATTTTGCATCCTCCAGCAAAGTCCTCCCAACGCTTGTAACCTTCCCAGAGGACACTTTTGTGGTTTGGACAAGCCTGAAGCCTTTACAAGCAGCTCAGATTTGAGCAGACTCCTGCCTCCAGCAGCCAGAGCCCCAAATAAAATATTAAAAGCCCCCGGTTGTAGCAATTGGCCCCCTTCCCTGGTTGTCTTGAGGGAGAGCGTCTCTTTGGTTTCTCCCAGCAGAGAGCCTGGCAGCCTGCCTGCCAGTCAATGGCACAGGGACACGCAGCAAAAAGACTGAGCAGGGGCCACCCTTTTATTAAAACGAAAGAGTGCTGCGTGTCGTAGACTACCCACAGCCATCCCCTTACCAAACATCAGGCCTGCTGTAACCAGCCCGCCAGTGAGGCGGAGAACGCCAAAACAGAGAGGGGTGACACTCCGGGGCCCACTGTGCAGCGGGCTGAGCCCCCCAAACTCATCGCAGCAGTGATGCCCCCCAACCACCCCCCTCCCCGGCACTCACCTCCAGCGGCGGCAGGTCGGGGTCGAGCTGGGTGAAGCTGTGCAGCACCACGGGGCTGCTCTCCCCGGCCACCTCCAGCCTCACGCCGCCCCAGAGGCTCCGCGCCCGCCGGCAGCCCTCGAACATCCTCTCGGGGGCGGGCGCGGCGGCGACATGGTGCGGCGGGGACCGCCGGCGGCTCACCATGGGCAGCACCGCCGCATCCCCCGCGCCGCGCTCCGCCAGCGCCCCCGGGATGCACCGGGGAGGAGCACCGGGGGGATGCCCGGGACGGGGATGGGAGGGACGGATGGAGAGATGGATTCCCGGGAAGCGGGCGCCGGCCGCGCGGGGGGAAGGGTTCGGCGGGGCCGGGAGGCGGCAGCGCCCGCAGCAGCGGGGCAGGCGCCGGGAGCCCGCAGCCGCCCCCGCCGCCCAGCAGCCTGATGTCACCGCGGGGCCGGGACGGAGACGGCCAGGCTGCAAAACCAGGCACTGGATTTCCTCCTCCCGCTGCCTCCGCCCGCCCGGGGGCCGGCCCGGCTCGGCTCTGNCGAGCTGTGAAAAACCCCACAAAAACGCGGGCGGGAGCTGCGGGCGGCGGGGACACGGAGCTGCCGGGAGGAGTGAGGCTTCTGGGGGGCACCGGGATGGGGAAAGGGTGGGCAACGCTCGCTGGAGAGCCAGCTGGAGGGGCGAGGGACGGGGTTTTAGCTCGGGTCGGGGGGAGCAAAGCCATAGAGGTGACAGCGGCTCTGGAAGAGGCACCTTGTCTCACCAGGCGTTCAGACAGCACCTCGCTCTGGGGGTCACACACCACCACCCGAAGGAAAAGCGTTAAATTCAAGTGCATGAATATTAACAGCACGTGTTGGTGTCTGAACAGACAAGTTTTATCTTATGACGTGAGCTCAGCCCCCACCACCAGTGCCGCGGTGTTCAGAGAACGGCCCATCCCTTCACACTCCACAGCTGGGGACTCCGTGGGGTGACACGGTCACGGTCAGTGTGGGGGCTGCAGGCAGCGTCCCCCAGGGAGATGAAGGGACATGACCGAAGCCCCGCAGCGAGTCAGTGCCGGGAGCAGGGTCTGACCCCTTCCCCGTGCCGCTGCTCCCAAAATCAGCAAAGGGGGGACAGGGACCAGGGCACCGGCATTCGGCCCCGCAGGGGCTCAGGGAGCGCCCTGAGCCTCCAAGATGAGGCAAAGAGAAACGGGCAAAACTGTTTGTCATTCATCATCCCCCCCGCAGAGCGCAGCGAGCTCTCACCCTCCCCAGCTCTTCCCCTCCCCTCCTCACATGCTGCCGCTAAACTGTATCACAGGGTCCAGGCAGTTGCTGCTGACAACACCAAAACCCAGACTTTTACGCCTCAGCTCCCCGCGCAGCTGAAATAACATCACCCTCCCGGGGCCTTCCAGCTCCGCGGCTTTATTTCCAATGAGAACATGGGGCCGAGGCTCGCACACCCAGCTCTGCCGAGGGCACCACCAGCTCCTGCCCAGGCAGGAAAGGATTAACAAAGCTGCCAGGGATGAGATAGGCTTCAAACTTGAAAGTTTACCAGGCAGGAAGATGAGCAGGGACAATGTGGGCTATTCTCTTGCTTATCTGGAGCGGCAGAGGGTCAAGGGAACTTCCCGGGACACCCTGGGAAAGGGGACACAGCCCTGCACCAGGGCCCTGCACTGCCCAAGGCAGCCCCGCGCTTTCGGGATGCTCTCTTGGAGGCGATGCGGGTTTTGACGCTGCCCGGGCACAGAGCCGTGTCCCTGATCCCTGCCCAGGTTCCCCCCCAGTGCCAGTCAGGTCACCGGAGCTGCCTCCACTGCAGAAAGGATGTGACGATGCTCCGCACAGAGGTGTCCTTAGACTCCCCGGCGCGTCACGCAGAAACCGCGTGACAGTGCAAGATGTGCTATGACGTGAGATCGGTTGCATGCACTGTTTCACTTAGTACACACAGAAGTGGGAGGCAGCGCCCGGTTCTCTAGCAGAAATCAGTGTTACTTCTCTGGGCTGTAGGGACTTTGGAGGGAGACCACGCTTTTCTTTGGTCTTTATCTCTTAGGGCAGTGAAATTATGGCCCAGCACTGGAACTGCTTGGCACTGGTTGAGTACACGTAATAAATAAAAGCACTACTCATTTTCAGTTGGCAAAGCCCTTCAAAATCCTCCAGCTTTGTCTGACCTCTGCAGAAAGATGCAGCTCTGTTTGATGGGCAATTTTCACTGGTCCCTTGGTTGACCACTAAAGATGGTTTCAGGGGAGAAACACTTCTGATAATGGATAATAAATAATATAAGGCAGGAAGGCAACTGTGAGGGTTTAAAAATAGCCAGCCAGTTTCCTTTTTCCTCTCCTGGGAACCTTCTGGGTCTGAAAAGCAAAACGCTCAAAGCGGGGTCAGGAGCCCAAGTTCAGGATGTTTGCTCAGCGCAGCTAACCCCAAACACTCAGCCGTCAGGGGCCAGGCCCTTGAAAATCCTGAGATTCAAAACAAATAACTTATTTACCTCTAAGCACAGAGCCGAAAGGGAACATGCAGATCATGCCCTCAGTTTTCTCCCCTATACCCTCGAAGGACTAGAAATTGTTGGAAAAATGCAATTATTTTATATGCACGTGACTCCAGAAGCAAGGGATTTAAGAAAACGATCAACAATTGAGTGACTTATTAAAAAAAAGAGTATCATTAATTTACACTTGGCAAACTCAGCGAAAGCTTTTCACAACACGCTGAGCATTTTGCATTGATGTCAGCTATAAATGTCCCATCGACTTCAGCAGGCGCAGGAGCAGAGGTGGGCGCAGGAACTGGGTGCTGCAGGAAACCCCTTACTTCATCTCTTTTCACCACTCCGCAATTGGCACTCGGCTGAATAAATACAAGCGCGCACAGCCACCACCAGAGCATCTACAGATCACAGCCCCATGCTGCTCTGCCACAGCCTCCAGCCCGCAGGCTTCCCTGCGCGGTAAATGATGCAGAGCTGGTAACACAGAGGGGCTTTTGCAAACTCTCAGCTGGTTTCCCGAGTGAGTCCATTTGGGCCAGCACCTGCAGATTCAGACTTTAGTTTGTTTCTTAACAACAGGGCTCAGCGCGGACCTCGAGGCATCTCTCCCCAGCACGTACAAGCTCGTACACGTGGCCTTTGAGCATCCCCCTCAGCTCCATCCTCCAGCCCTCCCAGCAACTGCCCTCCTTCGCTTTCATCTCACTGCTCCACTTCTGAGAAGGGCTTTCCAGCATGTTTCCTATAGGACAAAACTGACAGTGACCCAGTTCCCGTGCTCTATATTGCTGAGGCTTTTTTTTTTTTCCCCCCCCTTCTTCTCTCCATCAGGCCACGGGCTGAGCGAGCCAGGCTGCCCGCCCCAAAGCATCACTCAGAAACGCTTTCACAGGGGTTGCTGCCTCCTGCACGGCGTCGGCTTGCCTGCAAACACCCTCAGTGCTCCTGCCACCACCCCGAGGGCACACACCAGCACCACGCGTCCCGAACACGTGTTTCCTTTGAGCCTCGGTGACCCTCCAGCAGGACAGATGCCAGAGCAGAGAACTGAAAAAAGCTGATCTCGGCCCCGACCACAGAAGACATCAAGAATCAGCCCCCCACCCCCCGCCTCTAGCTGAGCCCCTCTGGAGCATCGCGCACCACCAGCTTTCGCTGTTCCACAAGCCAGTGAACTGGGACCCAAACCAGCAGCCTCCGATGGGAACCGGGCTGGTTTCTGTGGGAGTTGCGACATTACCCGGCCTCTGTCCCAAGCTCTGGCACCAGCTCACAAGGCGCGTCGGGTAAATCCCCGCAGAGCTCTGTGTCAGGCCGCTCGCTCTAAAATGGAGACGATAACACTTCCTTCCATTGTAGGGGCTGGGGAAGCCCTTTTCGTCACTGTTTGTAAGGTACTTCGGAGGAAAAGCGCTGTGGCTAGAAAAGAATTATTAACTAAAAGTCAGGCTGTTCGTTATACTTGCACTGACATCAAAACTTTTTGGGCATTCAGATTTTAGTTTGAAAGACTTTAATTTCCATTGCTCAGGCTCAACTGGAAGATTATTTTATAACAATAATAAATTAGCACTATCCCTTCTGCTTCAGGACCAGGAAAAAAAACCTCCAAGCTTGTGGAAGAAGGGAAAATGATGCCAACGCTCCGTTCAGTACAATCTGTATGGAGATGTTAGATTAGACCAGTTGCTCCGGAAATTTGGGGACCAAGAGACAGCCAGCCCTCAGTCCCTCACAGACCCAATTCTCACTCGCAAACACGATCAATGCCCCTATTTAACCAGATTTTAGGGGTGAGCCACACGCCCCTTGCTACAGCTTACAGGAAGAATGGATTTTAGGAAAGTCTCCGCCAAGTATTTCAGATCCAGGGCAGTTGGATCACTCGCTCTGCCTCCAGGTTTTGGGTGTTTCTCGGAGCCGTTTCCCAGCGGGGAGGCACCACTTTGTGCTGGCAGGAGGAAGGCTGACTCAGGCTCTGCCGCACTTTGTGCCCCTTCTGCTGCTGGCACCTGTTTTCCAGCTGCAACCCCCCCTGCCCCCCAACAGCCCCCCATGGGCAGCTACCGATTAAGTGCCGGGTTAATTCGGGAACGCAGCTCTCCTCCAGCCTCTCTGAAACACGCCAAACGTCTAACACAGCAAGGCAAGCTCCTAATTATTGTCAGTTCCTAGCAAAGGAAGCACACCAAATCCCCAGGCAATTAGGATCTGAAAGTCTCCATCCAGCTATTCTGTGTTTCATTTCCTGCAGCCCCGGTGCACAGCTGGGCTACGGCATCTCCTGCCGCGACTGCAGGCTCCTGAAGCTCAGCAACGCGATGCAATTATGCCAGAAGCCTTGAAGTCTCAAGAGCCTGCAGGAATACTCCTCCTCGAGCCCACTTCTTATGCCACACATTTGGCCGTAGTATTTGAGCACCTTGCATCGGGGCAGCACGTAACAACACAAAGCTCTGGTTGTCGAGCTTGCCGACCTCTAAAAAACTCAGCAGAACAAGGCCAACGTGGGGGGCCTGGGGGAATCAAGACACTTTCTAAGAAACAACAGCCCACAGCACGCTCCGTGTGAGCGTTTCTGGGGTGAGGTGCCTTGACTCCTTTGCAGCAAAGTGCTGCACAGCCATTTACAGTGAAAAAAGGCAGAAAAAATAAGAGGCAAAATATAACTGCTAACAAAAATATGCTCAAAAAGACCAAAACAACAAGGTCCGTCTTGTGAAAAGCACCAAGAGACCTTACAGCATTTTGCAGGGCACTGGGGGCAGGGGGACGCAGCAAAACTAACACAAAAGCGTGCCCAGAGCTCGCTGTTTCGAGAGGAGCGTAAAATACCCAGCGAGTTTTGTTACAGACCATCCCTGCATCGAGGGGCAGTTGCAGCCGCGGCTCCGGGTCGCAGCGTTCTCCTTCTCCACGTGCTTCTCGGCTGCCGGCCGCGGCGCTCCCCCAGTGCCGCGTTCAGCAGGCATTAAGCTGCTGAAGCCTGACATGCCGCAGACGCGCCAGAGCTCCTCTGGTAAAGACTATTATTTCTCGAGCTGTTTGTCTTTAAAGGCAGCTTTTATCTCCCTATCACCTTTCTGCCAGAACGTTTCAGTCAGCTCTTTTAACAAATACCACCTAAGGTGCTTGTAACCGAAAGAAAAACAGGAAAAACATTTTTCTGTGTTGCTTAGCGATCGGCGTACGGCAAGTTCAAGTCTCCCTGGCGCTCAGAGTTACTCTAATGTTCATCCTTGCTTGTATGGGTCCCCTGCACAACAGCTGGGAAAAGAAAAATCACTGGTAGAAAAGAGGAGAAAGGTTATGAAGCCACAAAAATTGGCAGGGAAAGATTGGGAATGGGTGTAGCTCCTGAAGATAGAGGAAACTCCTTTCTGAAATCAAAACAGCCCTTCTTATCTACCAAAAATATAAAACGACATCGTGAGATTTCATTATATATTGGAAACACGTATCTTATTGCTGATGTTGGGCAAGGTCCAGTGGTGGCGGTTTCATTGGCAAAGCACCCCGAGCCTCGCAGGGGCCCCCAACAAGTCCCCAAGAGCTGCAGTCACTTCCCTGCCGTCAGCGCAGCACCCCGAGCCCCTCGCTTCCCGGGGGGCACCCCGAGCCCTGCCAGCCCCTGGCCCACTGTGCTCAGGCACAGAGCGGCTGGCGCCTGTGCAGATGCACAAAGCAAAGTCCATCTGCCTCCCAGCTGCATCGCTTCCCAAAAGAAACTCGACCTATCAAGGAATTTACTGGGCATAACTTATTCCCCTCACTACAGCCTTCGGCAAGGGAGGTTATGTGCTGGATTTTCTGTGCACTAGCTCAGTCCAAAACACCACTCTGATAAATACGCAAAGTACATACTGCAACACCCAGCTGGTGACTGCCCATGGAACAGGGAGCGGCATCACCCGCCGTTACAGCTTTGGGACGCTCGTGTCTTTGCTTTGTGTAGGGCTGAGCAGCCCCATCCCTCCCCAAACCCCCTTTCACCCTAGTGCAAATCACCCGGGGAGCAGCAAGTGCTCTCCACGGCCAGGCTCCTGAGCCCGGGTGGGAAAGAAACACAACGAAGCTCTGGCCCTGCTCACCTTTCAAAAATACATTCAAGGGCAGGCGGTACACTTTTCCACCAACGATAACCAGCCAAAATGACACGTTCAGCTGAATCGTGTAAAAGGAGACTCTCAGAAACAAGAGGCTCTGGCAACCGATCAATACAGGAATCCCAGCGGATAACCAAGAAACTTTGTTCGCAGAGTGCTTATCATCATCAGCAGCTCCTATGCCAGCACGTTCTCCAGCCCTGCTCTCACTCACCAAGGCAGACGGGCTGCGCTGCTGCAGCCACGAAGCAACATGAGCATCTGCATCCCTGCGCCAGGCGGACAGACAGACGGGGAACACGGACCGGCCTTTGGGTCCCACTCTCCAGCCAGGGGAGCAGGAGGGCAGCTGTAGTCTGGCTGTCGCCCCTCTGGCTCTCCTCCTGGGCTAGAGAAGGTGGAGAGAGGCTCACTCCCGGCCGTCTGCCTGGGCCATAGCTCCTACCAGCACACACGGGGCATCGCTGAGCGCCTGCACTGCGTTATAGCCGGGGACATCCTCTGACCCCGCGCTGCTTGTTCTCCCTGGGGACAGGGATGCAGGTTTGCCATCTGTGTGACTACCACAGCTTATGGAAACGTTGCCCCACCACGCTCAGACTCAGCTCCCTGAACCCGATCAACACCATACCCCATCGCTGGAATGACGCGTCTGAACACACGTAGGGGAGGGAATGGTGCCACAAAGCTGCTAAGAGGTCCAAGAGAGAAGCGATGCCATAGCACAAGCACAGGGAAGCAGTGCACAGAGTTGATACGGCGCACAAGATTAAATTATGTCCAAAAAACCAGCTTAAACATGGGAGCCAAACAGGCTGCAAGATGCTGGGCTGCAGAGCTACAGGTAGCAAAATAAAACAGATTCGCATGTAGCCGATGTTGAGTACAGAGTTAGCCCAGTGTAGGAATAAGGTAGAACAGATTTAAATGCCAGATCCTGAAAATAACTGAAGGAACAGTACGGCGTACCCCACACATAAGGTTAATAACACAAGTAAATAGCTGAGGTTACTTAAAATAATAAATCCAGTTAAACAGGAACAAGGCCCCTTAATGGGGGATATGGAAAAGGATGTTCCAACAATGGTCCTGTATCTCCTTCGGCTGCACAAACGTCAGGGAAAGCATACATCAAAACCCGGACGCGTCGGAAAGCCGCCGAGGAGTGAAACCTTGGAGCCAGGCCCTGGCGGAGCGAAGAGCTGATGTGACTGACAGCGAGCGGCCGAGAGAGGAGCCGGAGGGCTGGAGCAGACACGGGGACGAGGGAGAGGAGCTGCGGGAGCGCGGTGGGAGAGACATCCAGCAGCCGAACCAGCAGTCAGCGCACCCGGGTGCTCGCCAACACTGTGCAGACCCTGCCAAGTCATTTGGGCCAAATTCACCTCGGTTTGGGCTGGGACGCAGCGAGTGGACATGAAAATATTCTGCTTTAACATCCCGAGTACACACTTACTGGTGGCGGCCACGTGAGAGTCGGGAAGAGAGGCTGGCAAGAGCTGGAAAGGGAAAGTTTCATTGCCCAGCCCTGAGCCGGGTACTGCAGAGATGAAACTAACAGTCACATGGCTGAAAAGTCAATTAAGAATTGTAAAAGTCTTTTAGTATTCCCAGGTATTGTTAGACCCTCAGACAAAGGATGTTTAAAAAAAAAATAATTTTCCCTTCAGTAATTACCACTTTAAAAGGTTTCCGCTCCACATTGTCTTAGTGGGGAAGTTATTCCAGCGCCTCTCCAAATGGCCAGCAAAACTCTTTTTGTTGTGGGTTTTTGGCATGGAGGAGCAGCGTTCTTCCAAACAATACTGTACACCAGTGGCCAAGGGCCAGATTTATCTCTGTTACAGTGGCACAAATATCAACAAACCCAGCAAGCGCCGCTGAGTCCGGCCACGGTGCTGATGACCCTCCCGACCTTTTACCTTCAGTTCCATGACTTATGCTGTTTTTCCTTCAAGTCTTGGCTCCGGGGATCACGTTGAGTGCCGAAGAATTTTAGTTTTCATTAAAATAAAAAGGTCATCCCATGAGCACTGAAACAACTTGTGTTGTTTCCTACGGTTTTGTGTCTCGAGACAGTCTTTGGTGCCTAAAAATGTACGAACTGAGAATGAAACTGTTTTTGTGGTTAAAGTGTTTGTAAGAAGCAACTCCCATGTGGATTTTCTGGTGTCTAATAATACATGAACTCATGCTACAGATGTTTTGGGGCATTTACAAGATTCTTTTCCTCCTCTCAGCCATCTTGTTTAATCATATTTGCACAGACTTAATTATTTGCGAGCCCTCGGCCAAATTTGCATGAAGCAGGCCAGCAGGTTCAGGAGTCATTTGGGGAGAGAGGACCCAGGCAGACAGACACCATGACAGCATTAGCCTCATTTTAGTAGGAAATTAGATTTTAAGAATTTTCTGCCCCTCTAATTGCAGGGGATAAAAGGCTAGAAAACACCACCCAAGCATTCGGAGGAGGGTCAGGGACCAGACAGCGAGTGAAACAAGCTGCTCCCCCAGGGTCTCATCCAGCTTCAGCAAGACTTCTGCAGCAGCGAGGCAGGTTCTCCCACCTTCAGCTCTCGTGGCACAGAAAGGATGGGCCGATTAATCCATTCCTGAACGGCGAACATCACGGCGGGTCAATTTTTTTTTTTAATCTCAGCAGCGAACACCATATATGTATCACTGTTTAATTACCCGTTGCTATTTGCAATGCGCTGGCAAGGAGCGGTGTCAGCGTTTCCATTACACGTGGGTGCGTGACCTGGTGGCACGCAGGTGCAACGCCAGCCGGGACACACACCGAGTCACCATTTTGCAAAAGCCAAACCCCCAGAGAGCTTCCCTTTCCCCCCTTCCTTGCCCTGGGCCCTGACAGAGATTCACCGCCTTTTGCAAAGCTCTTTTCCGGAGCGGGCTCGTGGCGAGAGGGCCGGGGCAGTGGGTACGTTTAGCAATCGAGGGCCCCTGGAAATTGAGGTTTGTTCCAGGTCTCGAAGGGAGCCTGGTGCCACGATGCAACCGGCTGGACTGTCAGCAGCAGCCAGGGCTCCAGTGCTTGGAGACAGGGCCCTGCCTTGTGCTGACTCCAAAATAACTGGGGATGGATGGGCAGGGCCAGTACCCCCAGGGGCAAGGGCTGCGGGTGCAGAGGCATCAAGCGCTGTGCAGCGGGAAAACGTGGAGCTGTGTCCCGTAGCTCGTCTGCCTCCTCCCTTGTGTTTCCCCCCATCCCTCCGCCAAATGAAAAGGGAAATCTGGGATTTTCAGCTGCTTTTGAATCCCTCTTGCTCCGCACACAGCAGGGCGGGAAGGGATTAGTCTCCATTTCCCGGCTCCAGCCGGCTCAAAGCGCTGCCCAGGCGGGACCCCCGGGCAGGGGCTCCCCGACCCACGACTGCGACGCTGCTGGACCCCGCATCGCTGCAACAGCTGTCTCCATCCTGCCTCCCCCCAGCCTCGGCGCATCTCCCCAGAGCCCCACGATGTGCCTCCCAGCTGCTCTGGTCGGTCAGCCCCGAGTCTGGCACCACAAACCACATTTCTCCTCCTTCCTCACTGGGTTGCAGTTTCTAACTTGTACTTAGCTTCCAGCATGGGAAGTAGAAGTGCTGGGGAGGGTACTATGATGAAAGAAAGGAAAACCCCAGACTCTCAGAGCAAGGCACATGGGAGCCTAAAGGGAGAAGAAAAGGATGAGCAGAAAGGGGTTATTTTTAAGGTGTGTTTTTCGGGTGCTGTTTCCTGGCAGGCAGGAGGGCAAGCCCCCTTGTCTCGTGCCACCAGCACTACTGGGGGTGTTGCTCTGCATTTGTTTCCCTGTCACCGACGCCACAGGCGGGCACTACCGAGACTGTCACACTGCTCATCCCAAACAGCTCCTCGACATCTCCGAGTCAAGGGTCTGGATCCTGCTGGCCGTCCTCTGGAGCTCACAGCACCCAGCCCCAAATGAAAAAGGCAGGTGGCAGCTGTCAGCAGGACGGGATTGGGGATTCCCCGCTCCCGGCGGGAGCAAAGACCCGAGGTACCCAGCTGCTGAGCGCTGCCACAGCCCCAGCACGAGCCCAGAGAAGCAGGAAAGGAGCAAGGACACAGGGCAGAGGAGATGCCTGCATGAGTCCGCAAATCAGATGACACAAGAAAAATCAATAAATCAGCCTTTGGATGTAAACAGCCTTTGGGGTTCATAGCATCAAGACTTCACTTTAAGACAGAGGAATTTTCTTACCATAGAGGCGCGGAGGCAGACGAGCACCTGAGACGCTGCTCACGGCCAGCACTTGCATGGAGGTAATGCCTGAAAGCCTCAGCCGTGGGCGATACCAGGGTGCACACTGCCGCGCCAGCAACGCACTCCCCTCTCCAGACACCGTGCGTGATGCCATGCGCGTGACTCTAGGAGCCGGGAGTTAAAAAAACCAAATATCACAAGTTCTGCCCAAACCGAACCACCAGCCCGCCTGGCCCATTACGTTACAGCACTGTCATATGACAGAGCAAACAGCTCGCCAGGCAGGAGGATCTGGTGAGAGCCATCTCCTTGGGGCGAGATGGAGCCAATCCTTTCAGAAATATTAATACTAAAACAACGCAATTAAAGCGGTCGAGGTTCATGCTAGACAGAGCCAATACCAAGCTGCATCTGGCTGTCCTCCCTTACTGTAGTGTTTTACCACCTCACAAGCATGTTGCAGTGAAACCAAAGATGCAATCTGCATTAAAATGGCACTCAATAGCCAGCACAATGGCCAAATAAAGCTGTTTCGGGACAGGGCTCCTGGCAGGGTAGTTCTTTAGCATTATTTGAAGCTCACACAGCTAAGTTCAGCCCTATCTGAATACAACAGCAGCGCCCACCTGTGCTTGGAGATGATTAAATAAAACAAAACTGCTGTTTACGCATAGGGACAACGAGGGCACGGGGAGGGTCAGTGGATCCACTGAAGCCACGCATTGGCTTCGGAGAGGCGCTGAAAGCCCCAAGGCATGTCAGTGCTGGCCAAGGAGCAGCCGTGCAGCAACTGTTTGCTGACCTGAGGACGCTTCAGCACCACCACGGACCGCAGGAGCGGAGCTTATGTCAGCAAGGAGCGGTGCCACCCGCGTCTGCAGCAGCGGCCACATCTGAAGGCAGGCAGGGTCCAGCTCAAGGCATTTAATTGCGCGTCAAGCGCACACAGGGCACACCTCTGCTTCAGTAGTGCCACTCCTGGCTGTCTCAGCTGCAGCACGGCCCCAGGGCTCGCCGTTTGCTGCTGAAATAGGGCCAGCTCTGATGGAGTCCCTGGATGGGAGATACACAGGGCTACATCCACGCTCTACTGCCACATTTGGGGCTGTGAATGGGGCAAAACTTCCATTTCCCCCGTGTTTGCAGCTGACATACTCCAAATCAAGTGGCTGTATTGATGACAGCCTCATCCCCGGGCCAGCCCTGCTGCAGGATGCTGCACGGAAGCTGGGCAGAGGAGGGACGGGGCTGCACTGGGAGGCAGGAGACACCCACACCCACCGACCCACGATCTCTGCTTAGGGAGGGCAGGACAGCCAGGGCCACAGTACCCCGTGCTCTTTAAAAGACCCTGCGAGGGCATTGCAACCCGCCTTTGATTGTCTGTAACGTGCCAAACCGGTCAGTAAACCGGACTTGCCTTATTTGAGCACACGTGGGCACCGAGCAGCACTGGCAGCCCTCGCGGCACGCTCCCGCAACAGCTGCTTCCGCAGGCGCTGCTCTGAGCCCCAAAGCACAGTGACAGATGACAGCAAATTGTATTGACGGGCCCTTACCGAATCAAACCGTCGGGAGGCAGCTGCTCTGCAGCCCGCTGCCGATCTGCCGTCCATCGGGATGCCCGGCCCCTGGGTGCAGGGATGGAGCCAACGCCAGCCACACGTGGGCACCGGGACCCGACCGTGCATCTGCCTCAGCAGCGCCTGGAGCCACGAAAAATGCTCTGCCGAGTTCGAGGGTCCCCATGGTACCACCAGGATGAAAAATGAGAGCAGAGAGTGAGAAAGCCCAAAGCACAAAGAGATCCCATTTCACTTGAGGAAGGGAAAACGCAAGAGGCAGAGGCCGTACCTCTTGGAGATATGTGTCTACAGAGGGAAAGCTGCAAGAGGAGCAGGCTCTTACTCGCCCTCAGATTTCAGCTGGTGCTGAAGGATGGGGAGGAAGAGCAAAGCGAGAGAGAAACGCTCTAGGATGTCACCTTGAACATCAGTTCACATCCTTAGCTAGGGATAGGTGGTAATGCCACCAAAATTGGTGGGTTTGCCTTGATTTACACCAGTAGAGGATATAGCACACAGTATTTTACCTAATTTTCTTTGCAGTTTCTGATACGCAGCTAGCGCTAGCAAGCACAGATCCAGCCAGGCCACTATAAAAATATATTGAAAGCAGATCAATTGAACAACTACTGGAAACGTCAGCTCCTTCTACACTTGCAATAGATGGAGAATTAGCGTTGCTTTAATTGCACCAATAACTCCATCAGGGTGGTAGCAAGAGTTGGTTGGGCAAGTCCTGCCCCTGCAGCCACGGAGTGCTGGCGAGCACCCAGCACCCAGCGCTGCAGCACACGCAAGGCAGCTGCCTGCAGACAGAATCACAGAATCACCTAGGTTTAAAGGGATCTTTAAGATCATCGAGTCCAACCATTAACCTAACACTGACAAAACCACCACTAAACGATGCTCCTCAGCCCGTCTACTCATCTTTTAAATCCCCCCAGAGATGGTGACTCAAAGCCTTTCCTGGGCAGCTTGTTCCAACATTTGATAACCATTTTGGTGAAGAAATTTTTCCTAATACGCATCCCTAAACTTCCCCTGGTGCAACCTGAGGCCATTTCCTCTTGTCCTATCACTTGTTACCTGGGAGAAGAGACTGACCTCCCCCCTCGCTACACCCGCCTTTCAGGGAGTTGTGGAGATCGAGAAGGTCTCCCCTGAGCCTCCTTTTCTCCAAAGTAAACAACCCCAGATGCCACTGGTGTGACAAGCCCAACCTGCCAGCTACACATGGGCCAAGCACGGATGCTTGGTGACCACCACACATCTCAAAATCTGCAACTGGGACTCGCCAGCGGCGATCGTGTTTGGGCTGTAATGACAAACCCTGGGGCAGGCTGTACCCCAGGGAGCTGTGTCAGACACTGGTGAGGCTCCAGAGGTCTGGGTTTTCATTTCGCTTTGGCAAGCCTTGTCTGCCTGGCTGCACCAACCCAGCCCTGCTAACTGCTTATTTAAAGTGTAACCCTGACACTACTGGCCTGGCACTCCCATGGCTGTATTTCACCTGTTTATTCAGTTGGTGAACAGAGGCACATGCAGAAGTGAAGACTCTGGACACTTTAGTACCAGTGAACCAAACGTAGCAGCCGTCAGTGACCCTTTTCCCCATCCCTTTAAGCCAGTGTAAATGCTCAGCTTATCACACCAACCTCTGCAGCCTCACCAAGGGCTGGAACTGGGGACTACAACCACCCCAAAAGTTCCTGGGACAGCCACTCACAAAGACACTGCCTGTGCCACCAGCCAGCCAAAGCTGCATCCAAGAGCGCTCGTCACCTCGCACGCTCGCATTTGCGGCTCTTGGGGGTTTAGCCAGCTCCTGGGGCACTGGTTCGATACCCTCCCCCAGGACTGATAAAACCAGCACAGAGGTACGGACGTGGCAGAAGCGTTACGCAGGCAGCCGTGGGCGGCTGTGGCAGCACCCCACAGCACTGAGGGAGCCATGAACAGGCTCGAAGCTGCCCTGTACATGCACCCGAGGAGTCGGACGGGCTCAGCCCTCAGCCTCGCGGGGGCAGTTCCCAGAAATCCCAAGACTTTACAGCACGCTCCTGAATTTCTGCCTTTACAGATGAGAATTCAACCTGGGAGACTTTTCCCATAGTTTCTAATTTTCTCCAAAGAAACCAAGTGACCATTTGCCCCAGGGAAAAGGAGATCTTGGCCAAGAGCAGGGATGGAGGGATTTGTTGGTTTTGACTATAATTGTGGTCAGGAAACAGTCCCAGCACTTATTTTCAGCTCCTCCCTCTCGATAAAATCTACCATACGCAGGCAGTGGAAAAGAAACAGCCTTTGATATAAACACAACAGAGTTTGATTCATCGCAGGGCTGTTTGCAGCTATCGCTTCACCCCAACGCTTGGTGCGTGGCTTCAACCTGTGATCGACGCAAGCACCAACTCCCCGGCCCCGCTTGGCTCTCTGTGAAGCCTTTCCACCCCCGCCGCACGCAGGCTGGCAGAGCCGCACCGAGGGAGCGAGGGATGCTGTCGGGGCGGCAGGAGATGTCAAGCGTCTCAGCCCCGGCAGAGCTCAGCTGCCAGCAAGCGTTCAGCAGCAGGACAAGAGGATTTCACACCGAGCAACCCACCCCCCGAAGGCACCCGCTGCGTCCGTGCCCCACGTGCATCCCCCGGGAGGGAGCTGAGCCCCACTGGCCCAGCACGGGGGAAGCGTCTGCCTCCCGGTCCTGGGGATTCAGCCTTCCAAGCTTGGGGAGGAAGGTGCGTTTCCAGTCCCTTTACAGTGCCATCAACAGGGCAGCCGTCATCCCCGCTGTGGGACACGACCATTGAATGCCGGACTGAATCCCACGGCTGGCTCTGGTGCCCATTGCCTGAGCAGATCCCTTCACCCCTTTGGGTGTGGGAAGTAAAGCCATTCCCACCCGCTCCCATGAGGATTAATTAGTTGCCATTTACCCAGGACTCCAAGGTGATACTGGTGCTGGCAGACAAGAACAACAAAACTGGAAATTAGTAGCTCGTTACCGCTGATCTGGAAGTTTTTCTTCTACGCGCCAGAGGACAACATTTCACCCAAGATGCCCAGGTTGCAGTCAGCTAAAACACTTAAAGCTCAACTGAACGAGACCTTGAATGCGGCAGGGAATAAGCCTGTGCTACAGCAAACCTGGTAAATAATCGTTTGTTCCCATCCCCAGCTCCTCCGAGCCTGGCTCTAAGGTCAAACTAAGCTTTTATCTTCTCTCCTGTATTCTAGTACACTGGGAAAAAAATAATATTAGAGGAATAAATTAGCATGTGAAATGTAATTTAACTAATTAGCCCACTGGAGTGGAAAATATTTGCTAACCACTTTGAAGTCAAACCTACTCCACGTATTAGGACGTCACAGAGGAGAAAGGAAGGAGGCAAAGAGGGGCAGATCTCCAGGACAGGCTCCGGAGGATGCAAGTGCCTAAGCAGGACGCTGAGAATTTCACCTGATCGTTTCTCTTTCCTTCTCACTCTCTAGAGCTGCATTAAGTGACCAGCTCAGACAGAGCTGGGCTGGAGGAGACCGAAGGCTGTACTGCATTCCCCTCTGACTTGCCATTTACTGGACATTGCGACAAGAGGGTATTTCCCAGCAATTTTTCCCATGACACAGGGCTGGGTCAGCTGCACGGCGCTAGCCGGGGATGCCCCGGGACGCACAACCGACCTGTTGGGCAGCAAGGATGCACCAGGACTGTGCGAAATGGGCCCGGGCAGCAGCACCCACCACCGCAGGACATCAGCTCACCGGTCCCTCCCAGCCCTACGGCTCCCACTCGCAGGGAGCGGAAATTGCCAATTAAGCTGGTAAAACAGCGTGCCACCAAGCTCCATCACATTAGGGAGCTGCCCGAGATGCCACAAAAAGCCGTTATATCACTTGCAACAGTCCGTTCATCGATTTCCTCATTTCCCAGATATAGAAATTGTTGCTCTTTTATTAGCAAAGCTTTGGAAATCCCTACCCATAATAGCAAGAAAGGCACCCTGGGAAATTTTGCAACTGCTGTGGCTGAGTTATGAAAGAGAGGGATTGACAGCCCCATCGAAATCTAGCAAGGGAGTCAGAAACAAGAGCCTCCTCTGCCCCACACGAACCACCACGGTGTGGGTAGCCTGGGGGCGTTGTTCCCTTTCCAGCTGACCACCCAGTGAACATGGGGACAAGCAGCCCACATCTCTCCATCACCTCCAACGGTCTGCTGCCGGCCGGTGAAACACTCCCCAAAGGAGTCCCGCTCCATGCTGGGGCAGGGCAGTTTTCCTAAAAACCAGGAGTATGAGATGTCGACCCAACAGAGTTGCTGTCCAGGGAGAACAGGCTTGAGCTGGGGTCTCACGTCCCCGCTCGAGGCTTTGCCTGGCTCCCTTGCTCTTTTTCGAGGCTAAAGCCCTGCTCCCCTGGGAACCCAGCCTGGAACGGATCTGCAGCACGAAGAAAGCCCATTTTTCAGGCCAGGCCCTCCCACAGCTACAGTCGAACTGGTGATGGAGACTGACAGACAGGATCCTGCAGAAGAGCTCCGCTGAGGTTATTTCCATACCGTGACTTGCATGCACGGGAGATCCAGGCCAGAGAGATGGCAGGATTTGTCTCCTGGGGAAGGTGGAGACCTGACAGCAACCCAGGCATGTCAGGTCGCAGCAGGAGCACATGCAATGGTGACCAGATGCTCCTGTGGCCACATCAAAGCAGGTGCCAATGGGAATCAGGGATGCAGCAGAGCGCAGCTCCGCTTCCACAGCTTTCAGCTTTGCTCTGCACATCCTGTCCCGCTGCGCCCAACGCTCCATTCCACCTCTCCTTCTGCCACCCTGTCCCTTTGCTGCCACAGGAGCCTGCAAGGCAACTCCCACTCGGGGAGATGCAAAATACTTATCCGAATCCTCACCCACAAAACCAAGCAGGGTCCTGACTAGAGGAAGGTTTCTGAGTGACCGGGAAGCACAGCTGGCTCTGACGTAGAGCATGGCACACAAGCACATGGCAGCACATGGCACAGCTCTTCTGGTAGTGGTACCAGCCACGGGGAGAGGAGGGCAGGGAGGACTCACCGCAGGGGCTGCAGGGTGTTTCGGAAAGATGGGTCTCCTTTTGCAAAAGGCAGAAAGGGGCTGAGCAGGTTGCAAAGTGCCAACTCAACTGCAGAGGAACACCCACCACCCCAGAGCACCTGTGCAAAGGGCAGCGGGACTCGGGGCAGGGGCTGATGCGGCCAAGACCTGTGGTGCTGGGAAAACCTCTGACTCCATTCCTACGAAGCTGATTTGTTTTACCCTCTCTCTCCCCTGCCTCCCGCAGACCTGCTCAAGCACTCCCGTACTTGCAATGGGTCAGGAAGGCAGCGCTGGGCGGAGGCCAGCCCAGTGTGGCAAAGGCAGGGTTCCCTGGTTGTTAGCGCGTTCCCTGGTTGAATCAATTTCTGGACGCCCATCTCTTACTAGAGCTTCCTTTGGGTGCGAGCATCCAAAGGTCCTCAGGTAACACAGCTCCTGAACTTTTCCCAACCTGCTGTGCCATCTCCAAGAAGAAAGACAATTCATGAGCCTGAAAGTCCCAATATAGAGGGGGAAATGCCAACACAGCTCCCTCCACCATGCCCACGCAGACTGGCAGAAGCAACAGCGGGGAGATGAGCAGGTACCGGCATGTGGGTGGGCATAAGACACCAAACCCTGCCTGGCTGGGGGAACCTTTCATCTGTGAAAGAGGAGTTTCCCCAATGCTCCAGACAGAAATGCTACTCGGGACTTCCCCGCTGGCATTTCCCCGCTGGTCCATGCTTTGCAGTAGAGGGAGGTGCCAGCTCTGCGGGGGTGCATGAGGCGCTACGCCCCCGCTTTCCAGGAAAGGAGAATGGAGCAAGCATCCTCAGCCTGGTAGCGGCAGTACATGAGCATGGAGAGGCAGAGCAGTCCCTAATCCACCCCCTGCTCACGGGTGCTGCCAGCCAGTGCTCGCCCCGGGGGTCTCATCCTGCTCTGCCCAGTGCAGGAGAGGGCAGGGTATGAAAGCACCAGTGGAGCCCTGAGCTGGGGTAGGGGATCACAGCTGGGAAACACACACAGCGCACATGCAGAGCCTCAATTTAAGTGGAAATGTGGATGCTGGAGACCATACTCCCAGCCTGGCCTCATGGCAGTTCAAGTTTCCACAGGGAAGCTCTAACCCTTTCCGTCCTGCACAATGCAGCTAACGCCCCAGCGATGGCCCGAGGGCTGGGGACACCCCAGTGTGCCAGGTTACTGACCAGTGCCTCACCATGACACAGGTCCCGGGACTGGCTGTGACCCAGCAGCTGCCAAGGGGTTAGCGGGACTCATTAAAAACCCAGCCAACCAAATGAAAAAAAAAAAAAAACAAAACAAACCACCTCCGATGCAGTGCACATCCCCCTTAAAAATTATTTTTCTTTTCTGCAACCAAACCAGGAAAAAGATTAGCAAACGGAGATCATTTCCAAGCAACCCAGGCCAGGGCATCATGCCCCGCGGCCAGTGGCAGGCGCTGCCCAGGTGAGACAGGTCTCCAGCTCCCGCTTCCCCCTCGGCAGGCAGGGAAGCCTCCACCTGCGTCGGGCAAACCCTGAGGATCCCCCGCGCTGCACCACGGGCCGCAGGGAAATCCAGCGCCAGATTGCACTATCGCGTAGCGCAAGCCTTGAGAAATCTGCTGCTTGAAAAATCAAGCTAAATGAGAATAAAGCACCCAGCCGCTGGTTCACCCGCTTCATCCCATGCTCCAGCCACCTCCCAGCACCTGCCTGCCCCCTCTCCTTCCCACGCATGCTGCAGGAGGCTGCCGCGCTTTCGGGGAGCGTCTCCCACCCCCGGCACACCCCACCAGCTCTGCAGTGTCCATCAGAGGTATCCTCATTAGTGCAGCAACACAGCAGATCCCGGCAAAGCCCTGAGGTGTTTCTAAATATAGGAGGCTCCCTGCAAGTCCCCTGTCCCTGCAGAGACACTTACGGCTGCTGAGCCGGGGCTGGGGCTTCCCGCCCCTGCTGAGATCCAATACATCACTCTGCAGGAAAGTCCTCCTTCCTTCAAGGGAAGAAAGCTCATCTCTGTACCATCATTTCACCTCTTTAAACACACACAGTGTAGAAGACAAGATAACATTAACCATGACATATTAATTGTTTTAATTGTTTGCCATCAAGAAAATTCAGATTTAAGGCTTCTGCAGTGACACTATGAATACTGAATACACACAGCAAGAACACGGGCTTTCCCTGCTCCAAAAATCAAAGGAAGTTTTGCCTCAAATTTTAACAGCACCAGGATCACACTCAAAACCCTTGCGCAGGCAGGACACCAACCACTCACCACCCACCACCTCTGGAAAGCATTGCCCCTATTTCGGGTTCTCTAAAAGCTTTCTCTCGGGATCCCTTCTTGCACAGCCAGACTGGTGGTGTATTTCTGCGAGGGGCAGGGTTACGGTGACAAGGGCAGCCCTCACCAGGAATCCCCTGACCCGAGCACATCAGGAAACCTCCGCCTCAGTGCTGCAACCAACACCAATTTTTGCATCATAGACCAAACCCTGCACCTTGTTGCAGCTGCAGCGCAGCAGCAGAGCGGGAGGGCAGGATCGATGCCCACGCAGACGGCAGGACCGGGGCAGGGCAGCCACCAAGGTGGGCGAAGGCAGAGTTAAGCTCCGCAGCCGATCGCAGCCTCCTGGGTTTTCACACCCATCAGCCGCCCCAGGGCGGCGGAGCCAGGACACACGCAGCAAACACTCCCTTTTGCACCAAGAGACAACACAAGTCTTTTTCCATATAGGAAGGCTCCCCCTCCCTCCCAAACTCCTCCTTTCATTTTGGTACCCTGGATTTGGCAGGTGCAAGACATGGTCTGCCTCAAAATACACCGCTTCAGAGAGGAAACAGTCACATCTGGAGGCGGTGCCAGCTCTTGGCATCTTTAACTTTGCCAGAAGTTCACCACCCCCGGATAGCGCTGGGGTGGGGTCACGGCACCTCGCTGCCCCTTGCACACCCACCCCGTCCCTGGAGCCGAAAACGGGCTGGCCGCTCGCTTGCCTTCTACTTACATCATCGTCCTGCACGCTCAGGGGGATATCCAGCATGCACATCTGCACAGGCTGCACCAGAGCCTTCTGCACGTTGAACAAAGGTTTTGCCTCCATCTTCCCGGGGATGGAGGGGCTGCTCATTCTTCTCTCTCTCTCCTCTGCCACTCCTCTTCCAAGAGCAAGTCCAGCCCAGGCAGCGAAACAGATTGGAGACGTCTCCCTGCTCAATTTTGTCAGCACATCTTGCCAACAGCTGCTGCCTCTGCTGCTCTAAGAGGTCTTATTTCCTTCCTTGCAAATCAAAGCGCTGCGAGGAGCTGCACCAAGAGGCTGTGTGTGCGCGTGTGTGAGCAAGTGCGCCTGTCTGTGTGTGCGTGTGTGTGTGTGTGTGTGTGTGTAGCCGGCGATGTTCCTGAGGTCGGTGAAACAGCCCTCTGCGAGCATGCCACGGCACGCTGCCTTCCCCCAGCCTCTCCTTTCTTTCAGGGAAATCTCGGTGCTGGCTCCAGCTGCCGCTTTGCACTGGCGTGAGGTTTTCAGCCTCATCTACATGCATGGCACTCACAAACCCCGTGCATTGTCTCAGAGACACAACAGGTCCTGCCTGCTGTTGATTTCTGATTATGATCAAACTGTGTCTGCAGCAGCTACAGCATTTCCCTCTGGCTGCTGTGGCCAACAAACAAGCAGAGCTGGAAGGATGAGAGGGTGTGGGACAGAGAGCATGAATGATCGGAGCTAGAGCCTCCCCTTTTCTTTCCTTCTCCTCTTCCATCCCCACTTTCCATTGTCGGAGGCAGTTTCAGCTCAGTGCCTTCCTATACTCCAAGGGCCACAGTAAGGCTTAAATAATTCACATCCAGAGAGTGCTTGGGAACCTTATGGCACTAAAAATACAACGTGGGACTAAAAGGCAGTGAATATTGGTGATCCTTTTGTTTGCCGGTCAGTTCTGTGTGGAAAGTTTTGCCCAGGTGAGCATGGCACCAGCTGCCTTTTCCACCAGAGAGAGCCCGCAACGCTGAAACAGAGTTTTGCTAAAGGAAGTACGGCACAAAATGGAGTGGGTTTGCTACAAAAAGCATCTTTCTGCAGAATTTGCACCAGCAGTGGGATGAAAGTTGACACGGAGCAACATGTGCATCACCTGCACACGCGTATCGCACAGACGTTATTGCTCTCACTAACAAGAATAAACCCGGGGCCAAGTCCATGGGCCATTTTCTCACCCTCATCAGCTCCAGAGATCAGGCTTAATGACTGGGGGAAACACCCCAGGTGTCTCTCTCCAGGGGGGGCAGCAGCAGAGGAGAGAAGCAGTTTGGTGGGTTCATCAAGCTGCGCCCAGCCAGGTGAGTCACTGGGGCCACCTAAATACCCAACAGAGGGGCCACACAAAATGCCAAGGCCAAGTCAACAAGAACTCCTCATTGCCCTCAAACAGACAGGAGTTTACATCCTTACAGCTGCCCTTCTTGCTGGGCTCAGCAGGGATGACACAGGGTGGAACAGACCCCACTCGAGGCATTTCTGGGTGGTTTCCCACGTCTGCAGGCAGCAGCGGGTCCCACTGTGGGGCTGCCCATTGCTGAACGCAGGGCAAAGGTCCGGGACAGCGCAGCCCTGTCCCAGCTTTCCCAAATCCAGCCGCTGCCCGAGGCCACAAGCCCAGCTCAGGGCATGCCTGGGTTTCAGAGCAGCGCGGAGGAGCCCTGCTGAGCCGGGCATTCCTGCGGCATTAGGTAAGCTGGGCTTGGCGAGCCCCGCTCAGCGCCCAGCCAGCACCGGCCCCGCATCCTCCTGGCCTCCCCGTCTGGGCTGAGTCATTCGCACGGGAGCCAGAGCCAGCCAAGACACTGGGGTCACACAGGTCTCGCACACACAGGGACCCTTCGTGCCACTCGCGGTCAGAGCTGGGCACCTGCCCAGCACACCGGGGCAGAGCGTGGGACTGCAGCGGGGTCTAGCCCATTGTTCCCAGGAGAAATGCAAGGGTGAGAAAGCCAGTGCTTGTATGCTGCAGGAATGGGAACTAGTGGACAAGCCTGGAACACGACCAGGTAGGTGATAAAACCACCATAAATAATTTTTAACTGGAAATTAGACAGAAGTTTCAAGCACCATATGGTCAAGACGAGCAGCAGCACAGGATGCAGAGGGCAGCACTGCAGCAGCCCTGGGAATGGCCTCGCAGCAGAGGAGAGAAAGGAGGTCACAACTACAGCGTGTCCATAGACAAAGCACTATTTCCAGGTCCATCTCCCAGCTTCTGGCCAACAGCATTTTAGCAACTGTCTGGCTCTTTTCACGGCAGAGAGGTAGTGCCACAGCCCAGGAACACGCTGGCATCCCCAGTCACTGCCCCGCCACGTAAGTGATGTCTTAGTGAGTCAATACAACGTGCACTCCCATGGAGGGCAGTCCGACGTTTCAAATTGCCATCACCAGCAATGAAATTTGCCCCCAGCACGGGCAGCACCCATGGCTCTGGTTCCAGGAAAGGTGATTCAAACTCGTGCTTCAGCCCCAGCCCTGGTTACTCACCTCCCCACAACAACAGGTCAGCAGAGCACAGCTTTCCAATAACAACTTTCCAGTAAGAAGCTGGCCAGCTGGGATTGCACCAACATCCTGAGAAGGACACGGATGAAATCTGTGGCACTCTGTGCCAGAATCTCCAAGGGCTACCATCCCCAGGAATCCACTTATCATCCTGTTCGGCAGCTAATCTTTCCCATGGGAAAAGGAGAGTCTGCAAAAGTGGTGTGGAGGTATAGGAGTCCCATCAGCTGCTGGTGCCTGGGTCTGCGGGGCTCCCCCAGACCTCACGGTAACAGCAAGGGATAGACGGCAGAGGTACCCCCAAGTACACACTTCTGTCAGGGGCTCAGTCTGCTCAGCTGGTCCCCAGAGCCCAGCGATCTCCCACCAGGCAGCCGTAAAGATGCCGAGGGGATCACCCTTCTGGAAGAGTCACAAGCCACCCAGGCAGACTGTGAAGGAAAGCAAAACGACAAGTGCAGAGTCCCAGGAGAGGTGCCAGGCAGAGCAGCAGCAAGAGGCTGGATGAAAGAAGAGCGGCTCCGGAGAACCATCTCAAACCAACAGCAGCGGGACACATGGGGGCTGACGGCACACGAGAGTTGCTGTGCGTGGAAGGCTTCAGCCAAAGGTAACCAGCCAGATGCTCTGGGCATTCGCACAGTCCCAGAGACAGCATGAAACCTTCCCCTCCTCACCAGGGGCCAACTCGTGCACGTCCACCCACCAGTCTCCCCAGACACCCGCATGTATGTATGGTATGTATATTACCCGAATGTAACGGTCCTGCAACAGAAACCAGCAAAGTGGTTTTGAACAATTTCCCATTGGGAGATTTTCAGCAGAAGTACAAGGCAAAGATTCCCCCAGCAAACCAGCCCAGACAGGACGATCCCACGCAGATATCTGAACGACAGCCTCATCCTACTCCTCCTCCAGTCTGGCTGGCACGAGTGGAAACCGTGCTACGATCCCAGATCCTCCAGCAACAGCAGCCGAGCACCTTAAACATACCGCCGCATCGGTAACAGAAGAGCCATCCCCACAAGCAAGGACTAACTCACTGCTAGAGCCCAACGGCAGCAGGTGCCCGCCCAAGGAGCGGGGAAGCCCTGCGAGGGGTGGAGAAGTCTCCCCCTGGTATCACCTTACCCCAGCGGCCACTTTGGCAGACAGGGGAGCCCCAGCACAGCCACTGATTCTTCCCCATTTCATTTTGCACTGGAGGTTTATTGTTTCCTGCAGATACAGCTGAGCAGATAAAGCCTATCATGAGACCTCACTGCTTAGCAACCATTACTGGAAAAACACTGTTTTCCAGTAACAGTCTTGGCAGGAACAGAGCAACTGCAAGGCAAATAAATTGCAATCCCTGTGCTGGGTGCATCCAACTCCAAACTGCTCCGCTGCCACCCAGGGAGATACCAACTCCTGCACTGGGAAGTGCAACCATTCCTTAAGGTCTGAACAGCCTCCGCTACCCTGCAAGCCCATAATTCTGGGCACACCGTGATGGACCACAGCTGAATCTCTGCACAGGGGGATGCAGGCTTCAGTGACAAACTCATGCACCGGGGGATCTTAGTACCCAGCCTAGCTGCTACGGTGTAAACATTCAGAACGCTTCGAGAACTGGTGACCAACCTCTCTCACCACGTTGGTCATTCCTTACACCAAGTGACTCACAAGGACAAAGGCCCACCTAAGGAAGGCTGACTCCAATGCTTGATGCAGTCAAGCATCAAAGACTCTCACAAAATTAAAGAAATTCCACAGAAATAACAATGGCGAGTTTGTTTTTCAAAGGAAATTGCAACTCCATGTGTTGTCCGCAAGCCCAAACATCGCTGCATCCTGCACATGCACAAGAATGCTGTACTTTAAGAGAAATGACACAAAACTGACTGGTTTATTTTCACTGTGTGAGGCTGATAGAAAGGCAAAGAGGAAACAAAGCACGAGTGAAAGGCAAATGGAAAATCCCAACAGCTCTTCCCCTTTGATAGTTATCAGTAATAGAAAGAGGAAATCTGTTTTTGAAAACACAGAAATCCCAACCTGATGGCATCCCTCTGAAGAAATCTGGCACTTAAAAAAAGCCTACGGGTAGATTTAGAGAGGCAGAAACAGGCGCGGACGTGAAGGTGGATGCCTAGTGGGACTTCCAGGAGACCATGAGCACGTAGGACACCTATTTCTCTGTGAAAATCAAAGGCACCTTGGTATCTAAGCTCATGGGTGCTTCTGTATATCCCATTTGAAATCTATCTGTCTTGTCACAAATGAGCGATGAGAACAGACCCCGTTGATTTGTAACTGCACCCTTGTTTTCAGGCATTTATTTGATTTATTTAGGGCATTTAGGCTGCCCTTGTTCCCTCAAAGTTACTCCCAATAACGGCCACAGCCTGTGCTGCACCTCATGTCTCTGGAAAGCCCAACTGGCATTCAGCATCGTGAGATGAATAAATTCCCATGCTCCCCAGAACAGATATGTATGCAAAATTAATTTGCAATCAAGCCCGCGCGAAGCATGAGACAGGCTTTTAATAGGTGCAGAGCAGCAATTACCAATGCAAAGTGAAAACCAACAAGCATTAAAGGGGGAGTTGGGGGAAAACCAATTAGTTTTCTTGGGATTCCTCCACACATTTGCCACTTGAGGTGTTTCAATTTTCACGCTCCCCTGGGGGCTGAGAGCGCATCCTGGGAGCCATCACGTCCCCATGGGGTGGGGATGGGGACGCTTCCCCACGGTCTCCCCCTCCGTGGTCCCATGATGCGGCTGTGCTGGACTGGTCTCCATGGAGACGGTCACTGCAGCAACGGAGACCAGAGGTGCAGCTGATGGGGCTGCGAGAGGATGCAAATGAGACCGAGGACCACCTCTCCACCATAGGAAAGGGTCCGTGAGGTACCCACACGCCTCCTTTCTGCTTCTGAGAGTGTTTCCCTGCATCGCCAGGATAAAAGGGCTCTGCCGCTTGTGATCCAGCTGCCTCGTCCCATGCTGAAAGCGCTTTATCCTGTTGAAATCAGTCCCACGGGAGCTGGTAACATCGAGCTGTCACGGTGGGTACAGCATTGGGAGGGAGCTGAGCTCAAGGCTGTCATGGCAACGGTTTATTGAGTTTCCATAACCGCCCTCCCACCGGAGGTGGGGACAGAGCCCAGGCCGGGGGCACTAATGCAGCAGCCCCAGGAGCACAGGGCTGGGGAGTCCAGGGTGGGCAGAGCTGCTCAAGGAGGGGCACCCGCCGCCCCGACCACGACACCACCAGCCATTGCGCTACTGCCCGTGCACCAGGCGGCGGAAGGACCCCATCCCCGGGCAGACATCCCGGAGCAGCTCCCCAACCCCTCCTGCCCCAGGTGGCACCAGCACCTTGTACCACCACGCTGCTGGAGGACAAGCAGGACAGCCACCATGTAACTCCTGCAGTTCACAGCTGCCCCCACCACCCACCCCACAAAACTAATCTCGGTTTCCTGCTAGACTGAGGCCATTTAACATCCGCTTAGTCTCCCCATCCCACGTGCACCCACTCTGTGCTGCCAGAAGGACCTGGGCACAGCTCTCAGGCAGGGAAATCCCTGGCACAAAGCCTGCACCTTTTTTTTTTTTTTTTTTTTTTGGGCATATTTTGTTGGGATGACTGCATTCATGCGCAGGTGCCCAGCTCCCTGGGCACCAGGCTGGGCATACACGGCAGGCTTAGGAGCTGAGGGCTGCAGAGGTACTGGCGTGGGAAGATGCCACAAACTGCCCCGTGCACTTTACAGCTGTTCCCTGCCAGCTCCAAACATGAGGAAAAGCCCCATCATCTCCCAAAATATCTGCCTGTCAGGAGGCCACAGCACTCCAGCACGAACAGATTTTAAGAGAGAATGGGGCCAAGAATAAGCTCCTAAACACCAGCACACCGTCTCTCCTCCAGGGCCAGCTCCGGAGCATGCCCTGGCAGTGCAGCCAGCCATCGCACTGGGACCTGGGCAGGCACAGTGCAGGGCACATTAGAGCTCAGCTGTCCCCACACCGGACTGGCAGCATGGCTAGGCACTTCCCACTGCAAACAAAGTCTTTGCTGGAGAGGAGAAAAGCGCCGGGGGAAACAGAGCTGAGGGTACCGGCAAGCCGCGACAATCCCCGCCGTTACCAATTATAATCTCTCTGCAAGGGTTGATTCCACCTGCCAACCAGACCACAGCAGCAGCCGTCTGCGGTGAGAGACCAGGCTGGCAGCAAGGCCAGGGCACCTCTCCGGCATACGTCTGCGTGCATCCAGCCCCGCATGCAAAGAGAGGGCACAGGGATGTGATGTACAGCACAACACACTACCTGGAGCATTTACCAGAGACAGAGCATCCACTAATTCACACACCTGGCTGAGCCTCCTGCACTGGGCAGGGTTGTTCCCTTCAGTGTATTTTCCAGAGCGTAGCTGAAGCTTAAACAAACCCGAAGGAGGAGGTTCTTGTGCCCTCATCCCTGGAGCCTGCTCTCGTCTACCAGACACTGTGCCACGGGGTCTAAAACCATCTCAGCTCCTCATGCATACTTTAGCCTACATAACACGTGGCCAAGAGGTTATCTGCAGATCCACATCACTGCTCGGTGTCACTCGGCAGACAATGAACCGCAGGCTGAGAGAGATAAGAGACAGGGCTGTGGCAGCTCGGAGGTCTCCAGCCCTATGCACTAAGCCAAAGACTCTCGCAATCCTCCCCCTTCATGCTTGCTTTGCAGGGTTTAAAGAAGTTTCCACCATGTGCTGTCCCCTCTCTGCTAGCTTGTGTTAGCCAGGGGGATGGGAAACACTTGTTGCATGGACAGATTCCTGAAGCAGGCTGACTTTCCTGGAAGTTTCCCTCAGCACTCCCATTCGGCAGCTCCCCACCCACCTGTTATGACAGTGAAGGGTTCGACATTGCTTCCTCGGCTGCAAGGGGAGACAATGCCTTTGGCCCACCTCTCCCAAGAGGCATGGCCCCGGATCAGAGCAGGAGAGGCATTTCAGCCTGGATCCCGCCTCGCAGGAGGGTGAGGGGGGCAAGGACACAGCAGGGTGGGACTGACCAAACCCAAAGGCTGTCAGCTTTGGTGGACACCGTCCAGAGAGTGCAGAGGCCCTTCCCCGACCTCCCCGAGGGCTGCAGGCAGAGCTCAGCTTTCCCAGGCCTGGCCCCCGCGCAGCGCAGACGTGCAGCCTGCCACGGAGGGGGCTGCACCCCCCCGGCCCCATCCCCTGCCAGCTCTGCAGCCCCTCGGGGGCTGGGAGCCCGCTGCATTTTGGGGACAGCGAGCTGTGAGCTCACTTCACATTGCACAGATTAATGAGCCATCCTACCAACCTGCTGTCTCCAGATGCTTTCCTACAGCAGAGAGGAGAGAGAAGCCCCCTCAGGCGTTGCAGAGCAGTGCCTGCTCTCAGCTTTTAGGCCAAGCCACCATTTTTGGCTGGAGAAAGGGAAAATGCCTGGGTTTCCCGCACCAGCCCAGCAGCAGACGTGGAAGCTGGGAAACACCGTCCAGCACTTTGGGGCGTGCAGCCAGCACCGCGGGGCTGCGTTCGCACCCTGACCACCCGCGTGGTCCCAGACCCTCTGCAGCACGAGAAACACGTGGCTGGCGCCGGCGGACCGAAAGCATCCTCTGCATTTGCAGAAGGGCCCAGCAGAGCAGCACACCGTGCAGGAGGTAGTACCAGTCTTGCCGCACACCCAGCACAGCCATCTAGTGACTGTGCTGTAAATCGGATGAAACTCAGCCCTGGAGGCCCACCATTGATTTCCGTTGCCTAACGACAGGAAAGCTTTATAATCCTATTAACTAAACACCCTTTCAAGCAGCACTGGGAACAACGCAAAGGGGAGTTGTATAAGCAGTTAGAGCCACCCAGTGCAGCGCCTGGCTCCGACAGGTGCTGGGTGAATTCCCCAAAAGCGCGGCTGCGGCACCTGCAGCGGCAGGCGCAGTGTCGGTGGTGGCCCCTGCAAAGACATGTTGGATCCTGACAAGAAACACGTGCTTCGGCTGCAGGTCACTGGCCAGAGCGCGAAGGAGCTAGGAGGCCTTGCACAGGAAAATGGTGCCCACACATGAAAACTTACAGGACTTGGCCCCCGAAATATTGACGGGTATCATTGGATTTCAATCTCTTCCTAATTATCACCACCCTGGTTATACTTATAGATGTTGCCCAGCAAAAGGTACACTGCTTTGGCCAAAATATATAAACATTTCACAGAAGAATGTGAATTTCACGCCGACTTCCTAGGGAGAAAGGATTATTTCAGAATGCTTCTATTTACAAAATGTTTCAAGATTGTATCCCTCTCCCCTAGTTTGAAAAAACAGCCAGTGTGAAAAAGAAATAAATAAATCAAGCTCCTAGAGGACGTAAAATCCCAATTTCCCACCCAGCCCCAGGTATCCCAGAGCTACACTGCATTTCTGTACGAGGACGAGAAGCCTCCGTGTTCCAGTGAGCCCTAAGACACCGTCGCTGAGCCACACGCAGGGACGGAGACCGGAGCAGCCGTGGGTACCGCGGCCAGCCCTCCCACCAAGTGCCACAGGAAGGGCTGTGCCACGGCGCAAGATGCTGATGCCTCATCAGACTAAAAGGCCTTCGGGCTCTGATCTCCTCCAAATGGCATGGTCAGGACGGCGGCAGCAGTTAGCCGGAGGAGGAGGTTCTGTGCTGTGGCAGGAGGGAGATAAATGCCTTTCCACCAGCGGAAATGCACCTTCCCCGGATCGTGGAAGCATTTATCAGTCATCTTCCCTTCCCATTAATTAGTTATTCACACAGCATTGCAAGTTTCCAGGCCTAATATTTTCCACGATGGGTTATGAATGCAGAGGCACAGGCTGAGCTCTTTGGCAGGGGACATGATGCTGCAGGCTCCCCCATCGGTGCCACGCGCAGTGACGGAGCAGGAGGCCGGGCACAGCTCTCCTAAACAAAACCCTTCCTCCTTTTAGTGCATATCCCAAAACAAAAGGGTCCTCCATGAGCACTGGGGAAGGAGTGTATCCCAATACTGGGACAAGGCTGTGGGGCCACAGGCTCCAGCTTGCAGACCCACCACACCAAGGCACAGCGCTTGTACCAGCCTCGTTATTTTGGTGCCACGGAGGACAGCACAGCCACCAGAAGTGCCTGCCTGTCACCATGGAAATGCTGAACGGGAGGGTTTGAAGCCTGCTGGGACTGTTAACCTCTGCCAAGCAAAACAGGGCCCTTAAACAACCGCAAGCCCTAAGCATTTGTATGAGGAGGAGACTTGTGCTCCCCTTGGCCTGCTGAGCACAGGGCAGCTAACGTGGGACTTTTCCCAAGAAAAAAGCCACCCAGAGAAAGGACACCCCCTGCTCCTCCAGCCTCCGCGCAGGCAGAGCTCAGCCCCATCCCTCTGCTGCTCCTGCCCTGGACCAGCTGCCCTCTCCCAGCGTGCAGCCACCAGATCTGCCCCGCAGACACCCCACAGCTCAGGCAGCAATGGTTTTCCAGGTCTGCACAGCCGATGCTTTTGCATTTCCCGTGAGAAGACTCCTCCATCCCCTCCCGGCAGACCCGATCACTGGCCCTCCCGCTGGGGCTGCCCAACCTCTTTGGAGAAGGGCTAGAAAGCAGCCAAGGGCACGCTATTTTCCTGTTTCCTGTAACTTGGAGCAGGACACGCAGCAGCAGCCACCCTGACCAGGGTGTTTCCTCCTGCCCTGGACCTTGCCACGCCACCCATTGCTGTTTTTCACGCCACTGGTGTCTCCTCCAGGGAGACGAAGAGCCGTGACCACATGGGACACGGCACCGCGCAGGATGGGCAGGAAACATACGGTGGGAAATCCGCTGTGAGAGGGAGGCAGTGGGGCCAAAAGAGCAGGGCAGGGCGTCTGCCAAAGATTTCAAAGGGGCCTACGGGCTGCCCTGTGAAATGACCCTGACCTCTCCATCCCGTGCCGATGGCCCGCACGGAGCCAGGCGGGCTCCTTCAGTGCTGTCCGTGGCCTTTGCAGTGTTTGCTTCCTGCCTTCAGGCTGGGCAGGGCGTTTATAGCAAGGGAGTGGGAAACAGATTGGGGCAATATGGAGGAGGAGAGATAAAAAGGAACAGCGGATGTCCTGAGAAACCCACAAGGGTGCAAGCCAGACACAGCTTTCAGGGTAATATCAGCCAGCACGTGCCTTCGGGGAGGCTGCAAACAGGTTCACATGGCCACATCATGAATCCCGGGCAGCGCATTGCCTTTAGGCTGTGCCAGCAACCTGCACCCCAGCTGCACATCCCCTGCTGCGGTAACACCAGGAGTGCTTCTCCAGCCACACGAGTGATCCCTCCCAACAGCACCGGTCAGCCTACAGCACTCAACATCTACACCACACCTCGCCCATTGTCTCTCCCCACTCCTCCGCTCCTCCCTTTCTTTTCTAGGCCCTACAGGGAGGTGTGGAGCCTTATCCGGGATGCCCTGACATCCCAGAGCTCTGGCATCACATCTAAAGCCTCGCTGATTCTCTCCGGATCCTACACAGCAGCACGACAGACCAAGGGAAGGCTTCTCCACCCTCTCTGAGCTGCAGCAGGCGAGCAACCCATCAGGGCACTGCTGCGCCCCTTCCTTCACCCCATGCCCCCCACCGTACCACTTTCCTTCCTCCCCCCCATCTTTGAAATTTCTCTCCAAGCAGAGTGGTGAAGGACACTGTATTGTAGCTACAGCTACTCCAGGGACCATGCAATGTTCACTAGCCCCAAGCACAGGAGGGCAGGAGCCTGCAGGGTCATGCCAGAGCACAGCTCAGTGAACCCAGGGGCTGTAAATCTTTGCAGAGGATGAAGTCCCGCTGTGTTCCCGGGCCCTCGAGGGAGCAGGAACTCTGTCCTGGAAGCCTGTGATGCCCCGGCACGCCACCACCAAGCTGCCTTTGACGTCAGCTCATGCCTATAAACATTGTCTTTGACTTATGGCCAAAACTTGCAATGCAGGGGAAAATCAGTGGAGAAAGAGAATATCCACAGAGATACCCCGCAGAGAGCCTGCTCCAAGAGCGCTGGGTGGCGAGGGGCAGCGGGCCAAGGGCAAACGCGCAGGCGCAGCCGGGGTGACTTGGGAGCCAAAAGGGCCCCAAGAAGTTGAGCCATCTGAAATGCAAATCCCCAAGGAAAACAGATGGGTGAACCCTCACTACAGGTCACGCAGGCTGGACTCGGGCAGCCCCAGCAGGGAAACCTGCTAACATCTGGAGGCTCTGCCGCTGCCAGCGGATCCCGCAGCAGCCAGGGGCCAGCCCCAGGCAGAGCAAACTGGATATCTGGGAGACGCAGGGCAACTCAGCACCCAAACCGCTGCCTGCCAACGGCTGCCATGACCACTCCTAAACGCCCAGTGCTACTCCAGCCACAGGGCCACCAGCAACCACACTGCCCCATGCACGTATTTAAATACTACTATACCAACACAAAGAGCACAGACGTGGCAGCCTGGAAAGCAGCAAAGGCACTTCTCCCAACCACTACTGATAGAAAGGTCACAAGTCTGCCTGTTGTTTACTGAGCACTAGGGAAAGCTGGGGGATGGGTTGGCTGGTGACAGTGGGAACAAGCACAAAAGGGATCAGGGCTTTCTTTTTATAGGAGGGACACAGTGATTGACATGGTCTTGCTGAGGCCCACGGTGGCCTTGGGATTGGACCTCAGGTCACCGAGGATGGAGCTGGCTCATATTAGTCATCGCCAAGGAGTCAAACACAGCTCCTCGTACACCAAGCTCCGCTGAGCAGATCTGCTCCCGCAGTGGAGCCCAGATTGGCGAGCGCTGCTTTCCAAGAGAGCCCCTGCCATGCCTGGGCTCCCATCACCACTGACCCTTCTGAGCACTGATGAAGGCAAAACCCAATCGCTCATAGGGAAAACAACAGTGCCATCTGCTGCACAGCCCCGCTCGGCCCCGAGCAGCCGGACAGGCCGTGGCCTGCCCACACAAGGCAGTTGCACAGGCTTATACAGCTCACAACAGTCACAGCAGTACGCGAAACGCATCCCCGACCAGCACCAAGACAGGCACGGAGACAGCAGCAAGCATCACTGGAGTGGGAAGGCAACCCTACAGCAGTCCTGATGGCTACCCGCAGCTGAATCACTGGGGACAGCCTCTGGTTTGCACAGAAGAGCTAAGGACAGCAGGATGGGGAGGCGAAGCAGAACAAGAGAGTGTCCTAGAGCCCATTTAGTGACCACAATGTGTGAAGGAGATGGAAGAAGAGACAAGCTCGCTTGGCAAAAGCAGGTAAACAACCCCTTTCCTCCATCAGCACCCTGCAGGTGAAGCACACCTTCCAGCCTCTCTACAGGCAAGGGGAGGAAGAAAAAGACAAACATCCCCTAACACCCACCAAGCCTTGGCGAGACAGCTGACACCATCCCAAGGTTCTCCTTTGGAGAGAAATCCCAGATTCTGGCATTAGATATCACATGTACTTTGTCACCCTGATATCCCAGGGAAACTCCAGGTAGTGGGGCCACCTGGGAGAGCAGGGTCAGCCTGAGGGAGCCAATAACAGTTTCTCTGCACCTCCAGCCCCAGCAGCTGTGGGTAGTTGCCAGTTAGCCACCCCAGCTCCACAAGTGATTGCAGTTTGGTGGCAGGTGAAGCAGCTTCTCTGCATACACCGCCTGGAAAGCGTGCTGGCATCCTCCGTGAGGCATGTGTTGCTATAGCAATGGGAAAGGTATCAGAAGCAAAACGAGCGTTGATGGATAGTGCAGATTGCTTTTAAGATTGCCACGTGAGATCAGGACTCCTGCTTCTCGAAGTCCAGTAGCCAGGCACCATGTAGGGAATGGTACAGTGAAAATACCGCAAGGAACTGAAAAACACAACTCCAAAGATGCCCGGAATAAACCAACTCCTAAAAAGCCCCTCCTTTCTTCACATAAAGAGCCATCTCAAAGCAAACTGACCCCAAAGATAAATTGCACTGAGCTACAGGATGTCAAATCAATCATTATAGTACCCCAGAGATTTATTCTGGAGCCCGCAGCAGTCGCTGCATCCTCTGCTCGCGTCTGATCAGCCCTATTTGCGGGCACATACACGCATGCATGAGTGGGAGCTCCAGATGGAGCAGCTGAACCACGCTGAGGAGGGACTTTGCATCTCTCCACCCGCTTCCTCCCAGACCCTATTGCCAGCTGGACTCTCGCTTGCTGTCACTTGTTGCCAACTTGCCCTCCTACCCGCGGCAGAGCACCACCGAGAGTTAACTCCTGGCCATTGGAGTTACTTCAGACACAGCTCCCTTCTCTGCCTCAGAGCAGATGACAGAGACAGAAACAAATTCAGGTCCAGCCTTGCGTGCCTCAGGCTCTCAGCATCCTGCCCTCAGACAGCCCCAAGACCGCCTGTCCACCACCTGCTCCCTCCTCCAGCCCAAACGGCCAGCAAGGGGGAGCGGGGACAGCCTGGTTCAGGATGGAAGCCACCTTTTGACTCAGCTCACATGCAGGTTTCAGTTTTAAAGGCTGAAATTCATCCTTGCACATGAACCTTTGCTTTCACATGTCATGACACCCTGAACAACACACCTGCAGCAATTAGACCAGAGATGAAAAAAAAATATCCTTGTTTGCTCAGCTTATTTACTTTGCTTCAACTCAGTTTTCCCAGTTGTTTGTGTGGGTCTTTCCCATAGCAACCAGGGAGAGACACATTTATGAGGCATGAAAAATGTAGCCGTACAGCCATAAGAACTGGCAGGGTGCGGCTGTGGGTGCAGCTGGAAATTCCTCTTAACTGGTAGTCACAAATGACGGGACTTCAATGAATTGCACGCCTTGAACAGCACAGTGGCTCCTCCTCTTCGAGCAAGACGTGTAGGCAGAATCAGGACTTCTAACCAACCTATGCTCTCCACCATACCACCCACCACGCAGGATCCTAGCCTTGTAACGAATGCCTCTACGGGCCTCAGTTTACCCATATATAAAATGAGGGTAAGCATAAAAAGCGACAGGAAGGCTAAAGTTAAGACCTTAATACAAAGCACTCCATAGGAATTGCAACGTGCCTTCCCCAACAAGGAAGGGAAACTGAGCTCTGGACATTTTTTCTACACAGCTTTACACCTATAGTTTTCTAGATCTCCCAGCAAAGTTATTCATCCCAGTCCACAGCCATGGTGACGGAGTACTCTTCTTCTTGACCCTTGGCAGGGTCAGGATCCAAACCCCGGTATTTTGCTTGCCAACCCCCTTTCCCAAAGCGACATGCTACAACCCAGCATGCATGCACGCCATCACTAGCTGCTGCCACACACGCTCGCCCCCAACAGAGCTAATTTAGCTTTTTTTTTATATGGCTGGATCAAGGCAAACGAGACTCAGACCAAATGGACCCACTGGGTGCAGGAGGCGGCTTTGGCATGCATTTTCCAATCCAAAAATGGATCCCAGCCTATTTTTCCATCACAGCATCAGCCCTTCCCTTTATTCATTCTTGGGCTCCCAGGAGCCATCACTGCCCATTTACCTTCCCACCACCCCCACACGGGCAGCAGCATAGACCCCCCCTTCCCTTCCCAGGGTTGGGGTCAGGAAGGGAACACAAGAAGAGGAACAGAAAGCATAAAGTCAGATAAGCATCAGGATCAGAGAGCCACGTTCTGATGAGACTCCCATATTTCACGCCTTTGCTTCATCCTCCTCTGCCTCAAAAGCACCAGTAGGTTTATGGGTAGGATTTTTGTCCACCTCGGCTCAATTTAGCTTCATTTAGCCTCATAAACACACCAGGCAGAGACAAGGGACCTCCTGGTGCCACTTGGCCTAAGCGCTGCTTGGAGCGCTGCGGCCCTGGCTCGCTGGCACAGCACGCAGCAGCTTCGCAGCCTGCCAGCAGCCACACGGCTCAGTAACGGCTGCAGCATCGCAGTGGCAGCTAGACCCTGTCCCAAACTGTCTTGCTTTCATTCTCAAGCCTTCAGCCACACTTCTACTGGCCACACTTCTACTGGCCACACTTATCCATTACGCAGATAGAAAGCAAAAAAAAAAAATTAAGATTTCCCCCCCTCCGCAAAGTCTGCTGCTTCTCCTTTGCCCAATCTCACGCTGCAGACCAGGGGTCAGGATCGCTGGCACGTACAATGTCCCCCTACACCAGCACGCAGCAAGGGACAGGCACCTGCAGCTACAGACCCCCAGGAAATCGCCAACAGAGCCCACCCGCCCCCTGGCACGGCGCACGCATTAGTCACCCGTCGCGGACACG